>CM072090.1:35288797-35413454 GCA_036850905.1 Luffa acutangula
ATTTTTGCAGTGCAAGTGAGATAGAAGAGTAAATCAAGTGTTGTTTTTTACCCTGTAGTTGAATGCATTAGAAAGACTGGAAACGTCGTATATATAGAGGGAAGCCTAGCGTACAGTTAGTTCTTTAAACAATATTATGATTATTGTTGATGGTGTTATCGTCGTTATTACCATCATCGCTTAAAAAAAAAACAAGGAGAAGAAAAAGGGGGGTTCACATATCTTAATCGTTGACATAAATCGGTGTTCTATTTAATTGGAGAAAAAACTGTTAGAGCATTCAATTTAGAAAACTGAAAAACGAAAAAATAAAAAATGGAAAAGGTTTCGTGCATGCATGTTTTAGCCTTTCCATAAATGGGAGTGGATTTAAGTTAAATAATTTAAAACTAAACATATAGAATTTTTTGTCTTGTTTTGTTTGTTTATTAGTTTTGTTTTGTATTAATGTTGTAAAACAAAGAAAAAGGGCGAAAAATGAAGAAGAAAAAAGAAACCTTTGCCAATTTGGAAACTAACAACATACGAGGGATTTCCAAAATAACATTTTAGTTTTAAAAAACAGGTTATTAATATTGTAAACATGTGTCTTTAATACAAAGTAAATCATATTAATTTAATAACACAAGTATTATTTTAAGAGTAGTGAAATGTAATGGGGCTAGCTAATCGAGCATTCCATGGTGACAAATCTAGTACTGGCAAGTTGCTCGCTTGAAATTTTAAGATTACGCAAATGTCAAATTAGTCATAAAATAATTCTCAACCATATCATCTTGTAATATAGTAAGGCTAAAGACGAGTTATGTAGTAATGAAATTTTTAAAAAACCACGTTAATTAAATTATTGAGATTTTCAATTGATCAATGATTAAAGTACCAATTTAGACCTTGAACTATGTAACTGGTAATTAACAATCTTGTTATTCAAATTTATTGCGCTAATAGTTTATCGATTTACATATATTTGAAACCAAATTAATAATTCGTAATTATCAAAGAATAGCTCATCATGACAACGGAATGGTTCAAAATTTAAACTACAAGGACTATGTTGTAACATACTAACGTTCGGGGGCTACATTGATGCAAAATTTAATCTACATGGACTAAACTGTTCCAAATGTCGATGCTCGAGATTCGAGATTGCTTCCGAAAGCATACGAATATGCAAGTCAATCGAAGAGTTTTTCTTTGGAAATTCCTGCCGTAGAACATCGTGTAATCAAAATTAAGGGCCAAAACGACCGTTTTTTTTTTTTCATGCGAAGCGTCGGGCAAGCCGCCTTTGGCGACTTGCCAGCAGGTATATCTTAAAAAGTTACACGGAATGAAAAAAAAAATCATTCAATTCGGTCAATGGAGCTCTAAGTTATGGCCTCTCAAAGTTTTGGTTGCGTTGATAGAGATTTCGTAGGTGCGTTAAAGGTCCAGATTCTTTGAAAAATTTATCAGTTTGAATGCTTGTGTGCAAAGATGATGAAATACCGTATAAAATTCGATGGTCATTTACTTAAAACGAGTGTGTATCGTCGGAGATATGTTGTTCGAAAGATTCTCCGCTGCTCTACTCTACAAGTCTTCGATGAACTGAATCTTAGATGTGATCAGTTTAAATGAATATTTACTTTAGAATCACAATTTTTTCTCAAATACAACTCCCGTTCTTGTGGTTTTCAATCCATTAAATATAATAATTTCAATGACAAGTGTTCGAGTCCTGTTCACATCATTTTAAGCTTGTTTTACTTGTTTTTATTTATAGTGCGGTTTTTTCTTCTCTTTTAAAGAGAAATTATTTTGGTGTTTCATTGAGGTAGTTTTACATTTTTGTCAGCTCACAACCGAATATAAAATGAGTTTAAGAAGTTCATTTACGTATAATACTAAAATAAATTAATAAAATAAGAGTTACCAAATTAAATTAAGAACATTTATGGAAGAATAAAAATTGAATTAATGCATGAAATCTTACCATCAATAAATTTAGAAGATTTAGAGAAATTTGAAATTAATGGGTTAAAGATCTCATCCACCATAATTTTTGTTTAAAGAGAGAGTTTTATTACACTAGAAACACCTAATAATTTGTCCGGACCTTTCGAGTCCCTCAATCTTTCTTCACTCTTTTTGGTATTCTTACCTCCTTGGTTGGGTAAGTAAATTTCTTTCCCACATGAAAATTCCTATCCATTATCCACCTTTTCCAGTAGCTTTTTTCAATTATGGAGTTCTTTTTTTCTCAAGATTCCACGAGGGAGATTATCGAGGAACGCAATAGACAGGTATAGCATTATTTTTGCAGCAAATTACATCCGAAATAACGATAAGCTTTAGAAATCTAGGGTTCATATCTACGATTTCAAAACAATCTTATTTAATCAGTGTAAACAGAAATAATCGAAGCGTTTTTCTAGGCTTAGGTTGCTTTTATATCTAGGTTTAATTGTGGATGGACTTTAAATATGAATTGGGTTATTGTTGTTGTTTAGAGATTACAAGATTTAATAGAAGGTTTTTATTATTATTATTATTATTATTATTTTACAACATGTGAGAGTGAGAATTTGAATCATAGATGTCTTAGTCATTGGTACAAACTTTGATAGATTTAATACGAGTGTTAGATTGTGAATGTATTACTTTTTTCATTTGTTTTCAAGTCATCCTTACAACTTATTGTTATGAGTAATGTCCAAAACAACTCATCTGATTTTTCCAATTTGCGATCCCAAATTTCGTGTGCAGTTTCTCTCTTCTTCGCTTCGAGCTTTGGGCTTCAAGCTTGTGTACATGGAGATGGAAGTTTCTAGATGTTGACAAAGTTTTGGTAAGAAGTAAATCTATTGGTAATATTTATGTTTCACTTCTACTTTTGATCTCTAAGTTTGGTTTTTAGCTTGTTTGGCTATTGAGAGAATGGGATGTAAAATCTTGATTGGGAGTCATTTTGTTATTATTGGCTAAGAAGAATGAAGATGGACACGACATAGATATAGTGATACGTCAAATTCTAAAAAAGTAGGACAAAAGAATTTTAGTGGCTATGGTTGTGGTTAGACATTAAAGATATCTTCTAATGGTTATAAATGATAAATATATGATTTGTTGGAAAAATTAGAATTTAGAAGTCTTCTACAACTTTTGTCTTTTATGAAGTTTAGGAAGAGAGAGAAAAAAACAAAACAAAACCTTACCGTATGGACTAGGTAGTGGCACGGGTAATTGGCAAACCAATAATTCCTCGAGATGGTTTTTACTTTTTAGGATTTTCTATTTAAATGTTTATGGTGTTTTTTTTTTTTACTTTTTATGTTGGGCTTAATGAGCTCGGCTTTTAATCTTTTTCAAAATGAATTTTACTTTTCAAGTGTGTCCCAGACGTGTCAGAGAGAAAAAATAATAATTGAATATTGGACAAACATTTTTTTGGTATGTCAGACACGTGTATGTGCGAACCTTCTTTGAAATAGTAATATTGATTCATTTTAGTATTTTCTTCGATTCGATTCATTTTAGGCATCTTGAGCAATAATGATTCACAAGTGAAATCATTTTTTTTTGTTGCATAAGAGAAGGATTCAATTATTACATGTATCTACATGGCAAGAACTCAAGGAATGAATGAAACTCCTTGTCCTCAGATATCTAGGGGAAAGTTTAGTACATTTATTGTCCCAATACTTTCATTTCCTAAGAAAAGATAGGAAACAGAGGAAGTGTGTGATTTTTTTGGGTCATTAACAAGATAATCATCAAATATAGACATCCCATTATTCCTAGGCTAGATTTGATCTCTGCGTACTACCAAATTAGAAGGCACATAGGGGATGAGTGGAAAACCGCCTTCAAAGCTAAGTTTAGTTTGTATGAATGGCTAGTTATGCTTTATCTAATCCACCTAGCACATGCGATTAGTGAACCACATTCTTAGAAAGTTCTTCGATAAATTTCTTATAGTGTGCATTAATTGGTGTCATATCTGTGTACTCTAAATCATTTCTAGAATAGATCCAACATATAAAAAGTGTGTTGAAAATTTTAAGGATTGAAAATCTTTATGCTAACCTCTAGGAATGTTGTTTTTGCTTGGAAAAAAGGTGTCTTTAAGGATTTTTTATTTCTAGTAAAGGTGTGGAGGTCGATGATGAGAAGACTAGAGCCAACGAGGAGTGGCCTACACCCTAATGTGTAAGAGAGCTAAGAAACTTCCATAGGCTCAGATGATTTTTATCATAGATTTGTTAACGACTTTAGATTGAGGTGTGTGATGCAGGTGGTGTAGATATACATTGGAGTGGTTCTCACTCAAGAATTGCAAATCGTTAATGTAACGTCCGTAATTTAAGGAAAATTTCAAATTTCATTAATTTTGGAGCTAATATGGAGTTGGAGGGAAATTAAAATAATGAAAATTTTGTGAAATTTTAAAATTTGGGTTGGAATGGCAAAATTGTAAATAAGTTGTATTTGGAGCCAAGCCCAAGCCTTGGAGTTCTCTTTTTTATTTTTTATTTTTTTTCGAGAAAGTTGGAGTTCTCTTTTTAAGTGATGCACGCAACCTTAGGAGGAGCCATCAGCCAAGCCACTCAAAACCCCATCTTTCTTCCTTCTTCTTCATCCACGAGATTGCAGCCTCCAAGTCTTCTTCGACGGTTTTTTTTTCCAGCAACTCCGGCCAGCCTTAGATTCACGGTGGCGCGACGTGCAGCAAATCACAGTGGGTGTTCGCGGCAGTTGGCGGTGGGTGTTGGGCGATTTTAATCCGCAAGCGAACGAGTCGTCACAAGTAATATAGTGATTTTGAGTATAGAGTATCGTCTCCACAGGGATTGGATTTATTCAATTAAGTACCGCGAATAATCTTGCTTAGCTTTATTTAGAGAACAAAATCTAATGCCGGAAAGAATAACAAAAAGCTAATCTAGAAAGCAAAAGATAAATGGTGACACAATTTGGAGGGATAATTCTAGAGTGGTTGATTTTATCAATTGGACCTTTAATCACTTAATAAATTAACTAATATGGATTAACTAATCATTTGATTCATAAGTCTAGAAGCCTAATGACAAGGATTCTCCTGTCGGTCTCCTCCTATCTCATACCGTTCAATAAAGAATCTCCTTTCAGTCTTATCTTTATTTACTTAGTATGGCATTACGACCCTTCAGTACAACCTCTAACGTTATTTATTTTCTCCCGTGTCACCCGGGTAAATAACCGTTAGTCATGCATTCAGTTCTAGTCTAAGCTTCTCTCCGTCGAGTTTCCACATAGTAACAATTCATTTAATCAGTGATCAGTTGATTAAAAGCATTACGGACAAAATGCACAAATGGACAATAATGACAATTAAACCACATCAATTCATTAATTCAGCAGAGGTTCAACATCTAAATCAATCTCATAGAATTTAGGAATTTACTACTCATAATCACTAAAATTCAATAATTCCTAATCACAACAATTCTAGAAACTAAAACATAAAGGAAAAGGGAAGAGAAATGCTCATAAAAGTGTCGATCTCCTCGATCCCGCGCCGACCTCCTTCGATCCCGAGCTCCAAAGATCTTCAACAAAGCTCCAAAACTCTCCCAAAAATCCCAAATTTTAGTGTAAACTCTAGAATGGGGTGAAAACCCACAAATTGGCACACAATCTTCATTGCAAAAGGCTCCTTTTATAGGCTCCCAGCAGGCACAGCGTCGAGACGCTACAAGGACAGTGTCGAGACGCTCTGACGTCATCTTTTCTTGGGCTCCAAGACGTCTCAGCGTCGAGACGCTACTTTGGACAGCGTCGTGACGCTCTCGCGATTCTGGATTTTTCCACGCAGTTGCCTAGCGTCGAGACGCTCCAGGCTTAGCGTCGAGACGCTAGGCCCTGAATCTTCAATAATGGCCCGATTTTGACTCAATTTTTGGGCCTCCAACTTTCTTTTGGCCCAAATACTTATTGTAATGGATTTTGGGCACTCTTCTTGACCCAAATTGATAATTTAAGACTTGAAATTCATGAATTTGGGCTTCTAATTAATTCTTCTTGGCTTTTTGGACTCGGATCTTCAATGTAATTCTCCAAATTGCTCAAAAAGTCTCCAAAATCATCCAAATCTCTCAAAATTTCGATTTAACTTCTTTGGCTCGGTTTTCTGAAATTTAAACATAAAATAGCATTAAAGAACACAATTCAAGCATAAAACTAGCTAAAATTAATAGGAAAAATGATGACATTTTTGCATGTCATCACACCCCCAAACTTAAATATTTGCTAGTCCCGAGCAAAGCTAAAACCTTATGTATGAATCAACTATTGCAAATGCATGACTCTAAGCTCAATGATCTAAATAATGAATTCTAACAATTAAAGGAAATATTAAAACATATTCATTCATCACGAAATTTAAATTTAAACTCTTCATCCCTTGCGTGTGTGTGTGCGAGACTCCCTTATTAGGTCTTTACTGACCTAGAAAAGGTTTATAAAATCCTCAGTTCATCTTCCCCCTACACTGGCCCTAAGCTCTAATTATCCAGCTTCCCAACAATCAAGAAAGCAATATCTCACTAAGGTGCCTGAAACAACGGGGTATGCTTCCCCCAAACTTGCATTATTTATTTATTTATTTTATTTTTTTTTTTTGTTTTTTTTTTTGAGAATCCTTTTAGATGTAGCGCCTTCGTTCTGGCTTGCCAACATTGGTGATGAAAGCATCCAACTACGAGCGCCTCATCTTTCAGGTTGCCGAAGCATGCTCATTTCTTTTAAACGCTTTCATGCAAAGGCAAACGATGGGTGTCATGAATGCCCTTGGTTACTAACGCTCTCAAGAAAGTGGAGCATTCTTTTTTTTTTTTTTTTTTTTGACAATTATTCTTTTCTTTTACCTTTTTCTTTTTTTTTTATATTTTTTTTTCACACTTTTCTTTTCTTTGCAGGCTAATAAACATGATTTTTCTCCCAAGTAAAACATTACAGACTCTCATGCGGTTCATCTTTCAAATTAGATCTTAAGCCTATCGGAGTGACAACAAACATCTAGATAATATAATCCAGTTCTAAGCATTCAAAACCATATAAGTAGGCTAAGTGCTCAACATGTGCAAGGAAATCAAAGAAAAAATTTAAATTTACATGAATCTTGAACATGTTTTGATATTTCACAAAAATTGAACAAAATTCATTATCTAGATCATATCATAGACCGTCCTCATCAAAACAGATGCAATAGAATCATCATGAAAATTTTTTTTGCTCAAATCAGAACAGCAAAGCCTCCCCCCCAAACTTAAATCATACATTGTCCTCAATGTATCAATTTTTTTTTTTTAAAACAAATTAAGCATGCATAAGGACAATTAAAAAGATAAAGGGAGAACGAAACTGCCCTGGAATGTGAGAGAAGTCATGGATGTTAGCCTTCAACATTCATTGGGGATTTGGAAGAAATCATGGTCTCGAGCTGCTTCAAAAATTGATCAACCGGAACGAAAGATCAACATGCTCTAACTACAAAAAAAAAACTGAAAAACAAAGAAAAGAAAATTAACGGAAAAATAAACTTGGGTTGCCTCCCAAGAAGCGCTTGTTTAACGTCTCTTAGCTAGACAAGTTTGTGCGGACTTTCAAGGCACGTAAAAATTCTCGTATTTCTTCGGGCCCTTCTTCCTTGAATCAATGAAGCAGACTATTGCTAGTAAGCTTACTAGCTTTTCATGGGCCCCTGAAGCAGAAATATTTTTGGGATTTTCTTTTAATAAAAGCATAAAAGGAGAAAGATCAAAATAAATGGACTCTGACTCTGACACTGACTCGTGAGAACAAGAAAAAGAACATTCATTTTCAAGAGAGGATGGAGAGGATAGAACAGACAAAGGCCTTTCAACCTTAAACTCTACCTCTTGAAACTCCTCAAATATTATAGGCTCATTCTCTTTTTCTTCCTCACAAAACTTGTTCTTGATGGGTGCTAGAACTATCCAATTCTTCCTCACTACCTAAACAACTCACCCCTATATGCTCAAGCTTAGCGAAATCGAAAGAATTATGCCCTTGAATGGGCGCTAATGAATCAGTGGCCACATGACTCACTAGACACTCTATGGAAGTGGATCCTACTTCCCTATCTTCCTTTTGGGTATTGAGTCTCTCCATAGATTTTTCTAATTCTAAATTCATGGCTCTCGACTCTTGGATAAAATTTTCAAGCAAGCTCTCTAAGGAAGATTTTTCTTCTATGGAAGCGGATTGCACTTCACTCTCATCCTCTTGGGGATGCAATCTCCCTAGGGATTTTTCTAGAGCTAAATTAATGGCTCTAGTATCCTCAATAGAATCTTGAAGCAAACTTTCTAGGGGAGATTTTTCTTCTAAAGGGGGATAATTTGAATAGAAAAAATTGGATGATGGTGTTGGTTTTTCGGGCTCAGATTCCCTAAAAGGCCACCCAAAACTATTAAAAGCCATTTAAAATAATGAAATTAGCAATAATCAGGCTTTCAATCGGATGCAAACACCAATTAAATGCACAACAAGAACAATGGACCAGGATAAAAATAAAACAAAGAAAGCAAAATAAAACCTCTAATCTAAAGCAAGCAATTTCTTCACAATATTAATTGAATGAAATTAGCCAATCCCCGGCAACGGCGCCAAAAACTTGTTGGGCGATTTTAATCCGCAAGCGAACGGGTCGTCACAAGTAATATAGTGATTTTGAGTATAGAGTATCGTCTCCACAGGGATTGGATTTATTCAATTAAGTACCGCGAATAATCTTGCTTAGCTTTATTTAGAGAACAAAATCTAATGCCGGAAAGAATAACAAAAAGCTAATCTAGAAAGCAAAAGATAAATGGTGACACAATTTGGAGGGATAATTCTAGAGTGGTTGATTTTATCAATTGGACCTTTAATCACTTAATCAATTAACTAATATGGATTAACTAATCATTTGATTCATAAGTCTAGAAGCCTAATGACAAGGATTCTCCTGTCGGTCTCCTCCTATCTCATACCGTTCAATAAAGAATCTCCTTTCAGTCTCATCTTTATTTACTTAGTATGGCATTACGACCCTTCAGTACAACCTCTAACGTTATTTATTTTCTCCCGTGTCACCCGGGTAAATAACCGTTAGTCATGCATTCAGTTCTAGTCTAAGCTTCTCTCCGTCGAGTTTCCACATAGTAACAATTCATTTAATCAGTGATCAGTTGATTAAAAGCATTACGGACAAAATGCACAAATGAACAATAATGACAATTAAACCACATCAATTCATTAATTCAGCAGAGGTTCAACATCTAAATCAATCTCATAGAATTTAGGAATTTACTACTCATAATCACTAAAATTCAATAATTCCTAATCACAACAATTCTAGAAACTAAAACATAAAGGAAAAGGGAAGAGAAATGCTCATAAAAGTGTCGATCTCCTCGATCCCGCGCCGACCTCCTTCGATCCCGAGCTCCAAAGATCTTCAACAAAGCTCCAAAACTCTCCCAAAAATCCCAAATTTTAGTGTAAACTCTAGAATGGGGTGAAAACCCACAAATTGGCACAAAATCTTCATTGCAAAAGGCTCCTTTTATAGGCTCCCAGCAGGCACAGCGTCGAGACGCTACAAGGACAGCGTCGAGACGCTCTGACGTCATCTTTTCTTGGGCTCCAAGACGTCTCAGCGTCGAGACGCTACTTTGGACAGCGTCGCGACGCTCTCGCGATTCTGGATCTTTCCACGCAGTTGCCTAGCGTCGAGACGCTCCAGGCTTAGCGTCGAGACGCTCCAGGCTTAGCGTCGAGACGCTAGGCCCTGAATCTTCAATAATGGCCCGATTTTGACTCAATTTTTGGGCCTCCAACTTTCTTTTGGCCCAAATACTTATTGTAATGGATTTTGGGCACTCTTCTTGACCCAAATTGATAATTTAAGACTTGAAATTCATGAATTTGGGCTTCTAATTAATTCTTCTTGGCTTTTTGGACTCGGATCTTCAATGTAATTCTCCAAATTGCTCAAAAAGTCTCCAAAATCATCCAAAATCTCTCAAAATTTCGATTTAACTTCTTTGGCTCGGTTTTCTGAAATTTAAACAGAAAATAGCATTAAAGAACACAATTCAAGCATAAAACTAGCTAAAATTAATAGGAAAATGCTGACATTTTTGCATGTCATCAGTGGGTATTCCGGTGTGGGTTTGTGGTGGTTGTTCGGTGAAAAGGGAACAAATTTCGGTGAATTTTGGCGTTTATACTGCTCGGTCGTGGGTGTTTTGTCGCATGGGTCTTCTTCTCTAGCACCGGCAAGGTCGTGGTTGATGTGGACTTTTCCTACTGCAAGCGCACGGGTCAAGTAATAATATAGTGAATAGTAAATTCGAATGTCGTCCTCTAGATTGGATTTTTAAGCAAATCAAGTATTGTGAATAATCTTGCCCAATTTTATTTAGGGATCAAAAAGTGATGAAAAGATGATAATAAAAACAAAATTAAAGCAAGTAAAGAGAATGGAAAATTCAATTGGGAAAACTACTTAGGGAATTGATTTCGCCGATTCGTTTAGGATTGATTTTAAAGAATAAGTTATTATGCACAATGGAATTATGAGCCAAAGACCCTTTAATCACAACTACCTCTCCCGAGTATAATTGATTCTCATGCAAATTAACCAACTTGATATCCCTATCTAAGTTTATTAATCATGCAAGGCAATGAAATCTTTCAACCAATTCTAAAGTTAATCTAAAACCGTCATGAATTAGAAAGTAAACTTTATTCATGCAATCTTGAGTAAGTCTAAATCAAATCCCCTCTCCCGAGCTAGATTCGAAACTTAAATCATTCAACTAATGGCCAATTAATTGAAAGCATTAAATCAAAATTGCAAACACAATAACATTGCACAACTTAAACCATAAATCAATCCATAAACTTAATCAACTACATCAATCCCTAAGTTACAAGTTTAGCTACTCATGAATGTAAATACAAGCTCAACTAAACATATGAAAGCCATAAATCTAACTAAAGAAAGGAAAGGGAAAGGAAAACTCAATGTAGGCCGAGTCCGACGTCCCCGTCACGATCCCCACGAGCAATGGGTTGATTTCCAAATTCCTCCCTTTGTTTCAGCCTCCAAAATGCTCTGTTCTGCTCTGTTTACGGCTCCAAAAGGTCCCAAATCGAACTCCCCTCAAACCTAGCCGAAAATAAGCTTTTATTTTATTTTTTTTCGTCTTAGCGTCGAGACGCTGTCAAGACAGCCTCGCGACGCTGCCTCTTAAACGCGCGTTCTGAATAAGGAAAAACGGTAGCGTCGGGACGCTTCCTATCACAGCGTCTCGACGCTGTGAGCTTTACGCGCCTAATCTGATATGGAATGTGAGCGTACTTTTTTCCTCTTTTACTCTTTTCATTCCTTTGCATCTTTTGACGCCCCGAGCACCCGATTAACTCTAATATGGCAATATAGCTCCAAGCAACCATTTCCTGCAAAATAAACAATAAAGCACAATAAAATGGCCCAAAGATCATAAAAGACTAGCTAAATTAAATAAGTAAAGATAGCTAGCTATGCTCGCTATCAAATACCCCCAAACTTAAGCTTTTGCTAGTCCTCGAGCAAACTCTAAATCATACATACAATAGAAAAATGGATGCAGCAATCATGACTCAATCATCAAGGCTCAAAAGTCAATAACCAAGCAAGCAAGAGACATGCACACAAGGACCAATGAGGGAGACAAATTAAAATTTTTCGAAAATTAACTTGCACAAGCGAGATCTAACTCAACAAGATTAGACTCTACTAGCCCGGGGTTGGATTATTAAACTCTCAGCTCATCTTCCCTCTACACTGGCACTAAGGTTTCACTAATGAGTCAATGCAACAAATTAGTTTGTTTATCTCCATACTTAGGTGCTTTTAATTAACAAATGAATTAAGCATGTAAATGTGGCACTAGCTTTCACACACCCATTGCACGGACCCTTAACCTGAGTTTTCTCTGGTTGGCCTAACTGATCACAACAGGGGTAGCTCTTTTTGCCTTAATCTGTATTAACCATTGCATATTGCGCGCATAAGTCATGACTTCTTTCTTTTTCAACAAAAACAACAAGAATGATTTTTCGTTATGAACATAATAAGCAGATATTCTTTTCTTTTCTCCTAAGTAAGATCAAACATGCTAATTTGCAAAAAATTAACTCTTTAGCTCTACCCTACACCTATCGAGGTGACAACAAGCATATGAACCCAATAATTCGCTCCTAAGCATTCAAATCCAAATCTAGCCAAGACAGATACTCTACTCATGCAAGCCATCTCCTAGAAAAAATTTAAAAAGTCTCCCTTTTTGGGCACTTATGATTACATCTCATCACAAGCTTGAAAATTGACAAGAAAGCCTATCCTAGGACATCATAATCATGCAAAAGTAGCATCCAGAAAACAACCATATGCATAATTCAAAGAAAGCTCAAAACTATAGCCCGAACTCAGATGCTCAAGGGCTCCACAAACATGCTTATCCACCCCCAAACTTAAAGCATGCATTGTCCTCAATGTATAAAGAAAATAAAGCATAATCAATCATGAGAACAATAAAAGAGTAGGAGGAGTGAACGATACTGCCCTGGAATGATGACCTTTTCATGAATGCTTGGCAAAGACAAGAGCACGAGAACTCCTACAAAACAAAAACAACAAGACATAAAAAACAATAACAAAGTAACTTGGGTTGCCTCCCATAAGCGCTTGTTTATCGTCTCTAGCTCGACGTGCTCGTGCAGTCTGCAAGGCACATAAAAATTCTCGTATTTCTTTGAACCCTTCTTTCTTGAATCAATATAACCAATGATCGCTAGTAAGCTTACTAGTTTCTCTTGGGCCCCTGAAACATAATTATTTTTGGTATTTTTTAATAAAAGAAGCATAAAAGGAGAAATATCAAAATAAAGAGACTCTGACTCTAAAACTGACTCGTGAGAATAGAAAAAAGAACAATCAACATCTATAAAGGATGGAGAAGATAAAACAGACGAAGGCTTTTCAACCTCAAACTCTACCTCCTGAACTGTCACTGCAAGCTCATTTTCTTTTTCTTCCTCACGAACATGTTCTTGAAAGGTGCTATGACTCTCCAATTCTTCTCTACTAACTATGCAACTCACCCCTAACTGCTCATCCTCATCAAGATTGAAAGAACTAAGCTCATGAATGGGTGCCAAAGAATCATCGGCCACATGACTCACTAGACAACCTATGGAAGTGGATCCCACCTCACTAACTTCCTGTGGAGCTTGAAGTGCTCTTATGATTTCATCAATTTTTAGACTCCTCGCTCTAGACTCCTCAATATAATTTTGAACTATGCTTTCCAAGGAAGAATTTTCATTTAAAGGGGTATAACTTGAAGATGAAAAATTGGAATATGGTGTTGAATAAAAACCATTCAAATCAATTAAAGCAACAATGATAATTAGGCTTCCAATCAAACAATAACCCAACAAGAACAAATGACAAAGACTCAAACAAAAAAAATATAATATGGAAAAAATTTAATATGGAAAAATCTAAATATGGAAAATATAATCTAGAAAAGGAAAGTACTATCTAATTAAGGAAAACAAAAAACAAATATGGAAAATTACAATTAAGGCAAAAGACTAACAAGGAAAAATATCTAAATAAAGAGAAAAAAATCAAGAAAATAACACAAAAAACAAATAAGGAAAAGATTACACAACTAAAAGAAAAACTAAATTAGAAAAGCAAATATGGAAAGAAAAACAAATTATAAGGAAAACACTAAAATAAGAATGCAACAAATATGGAAAATAAAAAACAAATAAGGAAAAAAATGCAATCTATCTAGAAAAGTAAAAATACACCATAAATTAAGACTGAACAATTTTTCCACAATATTAATTTAACTAAATATACCAATCCCCGACAACGGCGCCAAAAACTTGATGTGGACTTTTCCTACCGCAAGCGCACGGGTCAAGTAATAATATAGTGAATAGTAAATTCGAATGTCGTCCTCTAGATTGGATTTTTAAGCAAATCAAGTATTGTGAATAATCTTGCCCAATTTTATTTAGGGATCAAAAAGTGATGAAAAGATGATAATAAAAACCAAAATTAAAGCAAGTAAAGAGAATGGAAATTCAATTGGGAAAACTACTTAGGGAATTGATTTCGCCGATTTCGTTTAGGATTGCTTTTAAAGAATAAGTTATTATGCACAATGGAATTATGAGCCAAAGACCCTTTAATCACAACTACCTCTCCCGAGTATAATTGATTCTCATGCAAATTAACCAACTTGATATCCCTATCTAAGTTTATTAATCATGCAAGGCAATGAGATCTTTCAACCAATTCTAAAGTTAATCTAAAACCGTCATGAATTAGAAAGTAAACTTTATTCATGCAATCTTGAGTAAGTCTAAATCAAATCCCCTCTCCCGAGCTAGATTCGAAACTTAAATCATTCAACTAATGGCCAATTAATTGAAAGCATTAAATCGAAATTGCAAACACAATAACATTGCACAACTTAAACCATAAATCAATCCATAAACTTAATCAACTACATCAATCCCTAAGTTACAAGTTTAGCTACTCATGAATGTAAATACAAGCTCAACTAAACATATGAAAGCCATAAATCTAACTAAAGAAAGGAAAGGGAAAGGAAAACTCAATGTAGGCCGAGTCCGACGTCCCCGTCACGATCCCCACGAACAATGGGTTGATTTCCAAATTCCTCCCTTTGTTTCAGCCTCCAAAGTGCTCTGTTCTGCTCTGTTTACGGCTCCAAAAGGTCCCAAATCGAACTCCCCTCAAACCTAGCCGAAAATAAGCTTTTATTCTGTTTTTTTTTCGTCTTAGCGTCGAGACGCTGTCAAGACAGCGTCGCGACGCTGCCTCTTAAACGCGCGTTCTGAATAAGGAAAAACGGTAGCGTCGGGACGCTTCCTATCACAGCGTCTCGATGCTGTGAGCTTTACGCGCCTAATCTGATATGGAATGTGAGCGTCGAGACGCTCAAGAGCTAGCGTCTCGACGCCAGCTTGCTGTTGACCGAGATTTGACTTTTTTCCTCTTTTACTCTTTTCATTCCTTTGCATCTTTTCACGCCCCGAGCACCCGATTAACTCTAATATGGCAATATAGCTCCAAGCAACCATTTCCTGCAAAATAAACAATAAAGCACAATAAAATGGCCCAAACATCATAAAAGTCTAGCTAAATTAAATAAGTAAAGATAGCTAGCTATGCTCGCTATCAGTGGTGGTGTTCTTCGAGCGGTCTAACGGTGTTCATGGTGGCTCCTCTCGCGGCTAGCAGCGTTCTTGTGGCTTCTCCGACGAACTCCAATCCGCAGCAGCACGTTCTTTTAGCTCTGTTTGCGTGTTTTCCGGCGAGCTTCGCGACGGTGCAGCAATGACAGCAGCTTGTGTTTGCATTTTCCGACGAGGCAGTGTTAAAGGCGTGATTTTCTCCAAATTTCAACTTGTTTCGTTGGGTTTTAGCTAATTCCAGCAATGGGTAAGAGTTCTATGGTGGTTTTGAAGTTGTTTGTGGTGTGAAATTTGTTGGGTTTTATACCTTGAAACTCGTAGATAGTAAATGTAACATTTGACCAAACATTAATAAAATGATGGATGATTCATTTATCTTGTTTGTATTGAGTAATCTTGTCTTATTAACCCTAATCCAATAAACTAAACATCCTAGGTTGTTAGTATGAGGCTTGAACTAGTATGTAGGGACATAAGAGGATCAAAGTTCAAGTTACAACCTAAAGGGTCTATAGTATAAGGAACCTTATCCTGGTGACACTATAGATACGACCCGTGATAGAACGAGTTGTCGGGACTCGTGTCAAATAAAATTTATAATCCACGACACTACTACTAATTTTGTAGTAATAGTGGCTGAGGTCGAACACAGGGAAGGGGGATCTAATAAGTGTAGGATCTTGAGCTTATGAAACAAGGGGTTTTTTTTATGATGATAGACAAGCAAGAAAAATAAAATAGAATAACTAAATGTTGAATTTTAAATGGCCCAAAACTAAACATGCGAAGGAGAAATTAGACGGGATCAATAACATAAAAAGGAGATCGTTGGATTAGGATTTATTATGCTTGATTCTAATTCATTGGCTTCCTAGTTTTCTCTAATGGTTGTTGATAGCGAGCATAGCTAGCTATGTTTCCCTAATTAATTAAGCTAGTCTTTTATATTTAATTGGCCAAAATTATGCATTTTTATGTTCTTTTTGTAGAAATCATGTTTCGGAGTTAAATCGAGAAATTGGAGCTAAATACGTGTTCGGGACATGAAAATTGGCTAAAGAACGAAAAAGATTCCACCAAGAAGAAGTCAAAAGAGATCCATCCGTAGGCCAGCGTCGGGACGCTGCTCTTGGAGCGTCTCGACGCTGCCTTTCCTTTTCAAAATTGGGCGGCAACAGAGACAGCGTCTCGACACTGTCTCCTAAGCGTCTCGACGCTGTGACAGCGTCGCGACGCTATCTGCAGATTTTCTATAAATTCCTCTTTTCAGCTACGGATTTGGGGAGCCCAATTGGTTAGATTTTAGCCCTAATTTCGACTAGAGACCTTTGGTGGGAGCTAAAGCAAGGCCAAGGAGCGGGAATCAAGCAAGAAGTCGTGGAGATCGTGATGGGGACATGCCGGTTTCGACGGATTCGAGTTTTCCTTTCTCTTTCCCTTACCTTTTTTGTAGTTTTTATGGCTTTTCTTTCAATTAGTGTTTGTAGTTTAAAGACTATGAGTTACTAGTTGTTTGTCTTAGGGATTGATGTAGTTGTTTTAGTTTGTTGGATTGATTTGTGGTATGAATATGCATTTATTTTACCTATGCAATTATGGTTAAATGCTTTCAATTACTTGATCACTAGTTGAATGATTTGAGTGTTGAATCTTGCTCGGGAGAGGGGATTTGGCCTAAGACTTACTTTATTTAATTGCATGAATAAAGTAGAAATTCTAAGTTTGTGACGGGATTTGGAATAACTTTAGAAGTTGCTTGAAGAACTAAACTCAAAGCCTTGCATGTTAATGAACTTAGATAGGGATATCAAGTTGGTTGCATGCAGGAGAATCAATTATGCTCGGGAGAGATAGTTGTGATAAAAGGTTCCTAGACTTGGTAGAATAATTGCATGCTAAATTCATCCCATTAATTAATCCTCAATCTTAATCAATGAAATCAATTCCCTAAGAATCTTTCCATTTGAGTCTCCACTTTTATTTTATGCTTTTTGTCTTTATATTTATCTTTATCATTGTGTTTTGCTCCCTAAATAAAATTCAACAAAAGTATTCGCGATACTTAATTTGCTAGAAAACCAATCCAGAGGACGACACTCGTTTTACACGAAAACACTATATTATTACTTGACCCGTACACTTGCGGTAAGCAAATTGCACATCAGTTGTTCTAAACTGATTTCATTAGTCCGGTCGGCTTCTGGGTTACTCGGAGGACCCCCCTACACTAACCTGTGCTAATTAACTCGATAATCGTGAATTCGACAATTAACAAGATTAATTAATATAGACTCTATCGCTCGCCAACCCTTATGCATAATGTAGTAAACATCCAAGACCTCTACAACGACTACTACCTATATCTAACTAGTTTATTAACAAGCAATTTTACAACTGCCTATTAAAACTAGTCGCTTTGGGTTCGTGGGTCCGAAATTATAAGAACTAAACTCAAATGCAATTTAAATCTAATTCCTACAACCTTTAACACGTATCTTAGGCCTATCAAGGGTCGTCTCGCGTAGAGAGTGGCTTGCCTCAACCCAGTGGCTATCTCAAATAACTGATAGAATACACAAGCGGTAATCGCATAGGGCGTCAGCCCTAATTAACTAGCCTCATGTATTGGTTTAAATGAGATTAGATGCAAAACTCAATGAAAATTCAACAAGGACAGAAGATATGAACCAGAAAACTCATCCAATATCATTAACAATCAAGACATATATCCAATCCAACGATCTAAAAGAGTTTAGCTACGCATAGGTGAAGTACAAGTGATAATAAACATGAAAGAATCCATAGTAAATGACCAACAATGGTCTACAAACGTGTTGGAAAGTAAAAGAGACAAAGAAATCGTAAAAGGGACCCAAATTCTAAACTAACGGCGGACTAAACCGAGACTACATATATATAGAAAACACGTCGGCAACGAGACGCCAAGGCACCGCGTCGAGACGCTGCGAACATTTTTCTTCGGGCTGAAACCGCGTCGGCATCGAGACGCCATGACCGACGTCGAGACGCCAGCCTCTTGACTCGACTTCCTGCTCTCTTTCTCGGCTTGGTCTCGCTTCTTCTCGGTTCGGGGCTTCGATCTTTCACTTTCAGTGTCACAATTCAGGCCCGCTTCAGCACAACTAGGTCCCTTCACCTCCTCTCCATCCAAGACATCGAGATGGTTCCAAAAACTCCGTAATTGGCCCGAATTAACACCAATTAGCGTGATCGGCTCCCGACATGGCCTAAGCTTAATTAACCTGTAAATAGTACAAGTAAAGCATAAAATGACTCTAACAAGCTTAGATTAGAGGCGATAAAATAGAACTATTTAGGTCCTATCAAATACCCCCAACCTAAATCTTGCTAGTCCACGAGCAAGGCACACACAAAAACAAGGAGACGACGTTGTGCATATAATTGATAAGTGATTTAATCCTCAAGACTCAAACATCCCAAAAACTAAAGCAATCAAGAGACATTCGCAAGAGAGACAAATAAGGAGACAAATAAAAAATTTTCAAGGATTACCTTGCTCAAGAGAGCTTCCATTCCACCTAAAGAAGACTTTACTAGCCCGGGATTGGCTTACTCAACTCTCATCCTATCTTCCCCCTACACTGGCACTAAGGTCTTGCTAAACGGCCCAAATGGAGCAAACTAGGTTGCTTCCTCTTACTTAGGCACCTGATCAAGGAATTCGTTTTTCTTTTTTCTTTTTTTTTCTCTCCTTTTTTTCTTCCTTTTTTTTTCTTTTTTGCATTTCTTTTGGATAGGGCACTAGCTTTCACACTATAGTGCAGGGACCCATAACCCGAGTTTTACTCTTGGTTGGCCTAACTTATCAGACTGCAGGTAGCTCTTTTTACCCCTAAGTGATTAAGCTCAATGCAAGCATGCTTTTTCTTTCAAAATAAAAATGGCGAGCATATGATTTTTTTCTTTTCTTTTGCCTCGCCACTCCTGACTTATTTTTCCACTTTTTTTTATTTTTTATTGCAGGCATATTTTCTTTTTCTCTCCTAGGCAAGACTCCACACACTATTTTGTAAAAAATTTAGACTTTCTCGCTTAACCTTACACCTATCGGGGTGACAACAAAAATATGAGATAAGTAATTCGCTCCTAAGCATTCAAGTCATACTTTAAAACAAAATAGACACTCAACTGGTGCAAGACATATCAAAGAAAAGTTTTAAAAAGGCTCCTATTTTGAACACTCTCGATCACAACTCATCGAAAGCAATAAATTTTTTTAAAAAATTGAGTCAATCTTAGGAAATCATCAAACAAGCATATACACAACAAGCATGCAAGACATTTCATTAAGCACAAACGCTGGCCTGACACTCAGATGCTCAAGGCCCAACAGGAATGTAAAGTAAATTCCCCACCCCCAACCTAAAACTTACATTGCCCTCAATGTAATAAATCATGGAGAATAAGACAATGCATAGGGAAAGAGTAGAACTTCCCTGAATGTTTCGCTCATGGGTGGTGAATCATGCTTCCTTATAAATGTAGAAACTTCGTTTTGGTACTGCCAATCCTAAAGAACAAACAAAAACAATGAAACAAACATAAAAGCAATTGATTAAAATAAACCTATCTAAGAATTGAAATAACAGAACACAGTAAAATTATAGGGTGCAATTGTTTAAGGTCGTTTGATCGACCACACTCTCCTCTATTTCTTCTTAGGGAGGCTTCTCTCCATAGGTCCAAAATACATTGTTTTTAGAGATTTCTTGTTTCAGTAATTTCGGAGCCTGCAGGGAAGAATCAGTAGAAGCAGAAAAAATATCGAAAGGAGAGGTGGTCTGACAAAAAATGCTCTCAGCCCTAATCCTAGAAGATGAACACTTGGTGACTCCACCAGATTTATCAGTAAGGGTTATCTGGTGTTCATCAACTACATCAATTAATTCTCCATCTAAGTCAGGGCATCTAACAGTAGAAGAATCAGTAGAAGCAGAAAAAACATCGAAAGCAGAGGTGGGCTGACAAAAAATTCCCTCAGCCCTAATCCTAGAAGATGAACACTTGGTGACTCCACCAGATTTATCAGTAAGGGTTATCTGGTGTTCATCAATTACATCAATTAATTCTCCATCTAAGTCAGGGCATCTAACAGTAGAAGAATGCATCTCATTATTAGTGACCATACATGATTTATAATTTAAAGTGTGATCATTCACTGGGTCAGGTTCAAGCATTTAGTATTCAATAGAAGATGCATGAGGATTTTCAATGTCATAAAAATTTTTAAAGTATAAGGTTTTATCCTGAAATCCTACTGATACAACACCTTCATCTACATCAATAATAGTCTCGGCAGTCTTCATTAGGGGACGACCAAGAAGTATCATAGCAGAAGATGGATTGTAATCAGGATTAAGAGTATCTAAAACATAGAAGTCAGAAGGAAAAACCAAATCCTCCACCCTAACTAGAACGTTTTCAACTATTCCTAGAGGTTTAATGCAAGACTTATCTGCTAGTTGAATGACTATGCCAGATGTTTTAATATCAGTTAAATTCAATCTTTTATTAACAGGCACAGGCATAACATTAATCAATGCTACTAGATCTAACATGACATATTTTATCTTGCAATCTCCGATCATACACGGTAAAGTAAACATGCCAGGATCAGAACATTTAATAGGTAAGTTCTCAGAAAGTAAAGCACTTACATTTTCACTAACCTCTTCTTTACCTGAGGACTTTTCCTTACCTTCAAACCAAGTCTTTAAGAACTCAGCATAGGCTGGGATTTTCAGGATTGCCTCAAGCAATGGAATATTCACCTTAACTTTTCTAAAGACATCTAAATCATCCTGCACACTTGGAGTAGCAGGGTCAATGAAGTTCACCGGTGAAGTAAGAGAATCTTTATCATTTAGATTTAAAGAATAAAATTTGCCAGAAGAAACAGAAAACTTATCAGAGACAGTGGGGAATCTAGGGGGATAGTCAGGTATGGCCACTTCACTCCACACTGCATTCACGTTTGCCATAGGATTTACCTCAGGTTGGCAGGTAGCTTACCAAAGCTTTTGTTGTTCATCTTACTGACTTGGGTTGCCAGCTGAGTAATTTGGTTTCCCAAATTTTGAATGGTGTTCCTGGTCTCTTGCTGGAACTGTAAAGAGCTCTTAGTAAGTTTCTTAAGTGCCTCATCGAAGGATGCACTTGAAGATGAGGTGGAAGCCTGATTTTGCTTGAACACCAGTGGCTTCTGTTGGTTCCCATAACTGAAATTTGGATGGTCTCTCCATCCTGGATTGTAAGTGTTGTTGTAACGGCCCCAAAATTTGGTCTAAACTAGGAGACAGTACTAAACATTTACCCTAGTGGCAACTTAATGCCTCGAAAATTTCGGCAGCATAACAGCGTAACTATAGCTAACCAGGAATTTTAGACACTTGCAAAACAAGAATATGCACTTCTAATTTCAGATCACAACTCTACTTCACTTGACAACATCCTGACATACTCCCTGAATTAAAAACTAACTTCAAATCTCAAGCAGATATAACGCAAGTCAGATCTCGTAACAGATACCAATTAATAAAACTACTACATCCCAGATAAAAGACACTACAAGAGTAAATCTATTACATATTGAACAAATTAACCACAACTGTTAAACAAGTTAATCAACAACTAAATCAGTTTAACTAACTCCAATAAGCATTTGGACACAATAGCATATAGGAACAACTACTATCTAATGGTATCCTCTTCCAAGCCTCATCTTCATCACCAAGCTCGAATATGCTTTCAACACTTGCAAAACCTGGTGGTGGGGCAGTACAAAACCACGGTACTGAGTAAGTGGTTCACACCTGAAGAGCCATCAAACATCATACATATACAAGACAATTAACTATCCTGCTTTTCAACCACAATATCATGTCTCAAATACAAGACAACCAATCAACGCAACAAAGCATACTCAACTAATGCAGTCATGCAACAACCATGCACCTAACACATGAATTTCTGCACCATGCCATGCATACTCAATTCTCTCTCAAGCTCAACGAGCTCGCTCCACACTCATAGCCCTCACAAGGCTCTCTAAGACTGACTCCTTCGAGTCACGCCGACCCCTGACCATATTACCCTGGACCTCGACGTTTCTCTACGGCACTCAGCGTTTGACCCTTGACCATATTACCCAAGGCCTCAAACTGTGCATCGCCCCTTAACCATATTACCCAAGGCACCCGATGACTTCACTATCAAACCATACATTGCCCCTTGGCCATATTACCCAAGGCACCCGATGACTTCATAATCAAACCGTACATCGCCCCTTGGCCATATTACCCAAAACACCCGATGCTCCTCTTAATCCATTGGTGACATACCACCCCTCGACCATTTTTACCCGAGGCATCTGGTATTCACCTAACTTTCCTTTTCAATCACCCAAGGCCCTCTGACCTCACAATCTCACTAGAATGCATGAATCCTCCACATCATGCTCCTAGACCATGTACTAAACCAATGACACGCTCATAAATCCAACATGCACATTCCAACATGCTTTATGTCATAAAAACACATAAAACGAACATCACGGTCTCAACATTATGTTCATGTCTTTCGATCAACCACAACAAAACCACGTACTCTTAACACAACAATTTAACATAATAGATCAACTCAGCAGTTCATCATGCTCATAACTCATCATGGACATATAACACATATGTACATATGCAACATATGCTAAAACAAAGCGAGTAAAGCACACAGCATACTAGCACACAAGCAAACAAACTCAACCGGTAGAAATCCACTTACCGGAAGCTCTAAACGCTCCTAAACTAGATGAAAAACTCCAAAGATAATCCAAGAGCTCCTTTAAAGCTCCATCAAACAGGATAAGTCCTTTGCTGGAAAATAACTCGAGTAAGCTCTAATTGGTCCCAAGTGAACCACACCAAACGAGTCCAAAAGCTTGTTGGAACTTACTGACCAGCACCAAACTCCTTTGAACACGCGCTGCCCGGGGTCCAAATTGGGTTAAAACTGAAATGAACAACACCTAAACGACCCTGCAACTTGTTGACCAATGATCGAGAGCTTCCATAAACGACGATCTAAAGTTGTTGGACCAGAAGCACTTCAATTCAAGGTCGCATCGATTGTGGGTAATCGCCAAAAGCTCGCTTTGGGTCTAATTTACAACGAAAGAGCCCAAACGAACTTTAAACCAGCCAAAACGCGCCCAAAACGCAGGAATGGCGAAGGCACAAACTGTTATCCACGAGTCCTAGCTGAGAACGAGAGAGAGAGAGGTTGAGTCTGCTATTTGAACATAATGAATGGGAAACAAGGAGGGAGACGAAGACTCACCAACCGTAGGTTCACTAGCCGACGCACACGAAGAGGGGGAGAGAGATGCGAAGACGGCGACCAACCCACAGCTTCAGCAAGCGACGCACGGAGAGAGAGAGAGCTCGACGGCGGCGCGGCTTCACACGAAAAAAGAAACCGAGAGAGACAGGGAGAGAGAGAACGCACGCGGAGAGGAAGGCTGGGCGCAAGAAGAAAACGCAAGGGGGGTGTCGGCTGCTACACGATAAGAAGAAGGGAGTAGGAGATGATACTCTTTTAGGGTTTTGTTTTCTTTTCCTCTAATAAGCTTGTCTTAAATAAAACCCTAAGAAATGAAGACCCATTTTAAAAAAAGGAATTAGGATTTCAATTTAAATCCCCAATTAGGATTTTAATCCCAATCTTAGCTCCTAACAAATTCAGGATTTAAATTGATTAAGAGGAGAGTTTGGGTCTTTTGATACTGAAAATAAATATCAAATATTAAACCTCTAACTTTAAGAAACTTAAAGATTTAATTAAAAATCTCTTTCCCCTAAATTTTAGAAATTTAGTTTAACGACCCGAAGCCAAAGTTAAATTCTAATTTTCCCAAATTAGAATAAGAACGCCCAATCAACTCCAAAACGGCTCAATTTTGAAAAGCGGGGCGATACAATTGTTGTATGAGTTGTACTGCCATTAATTTCCATCGAATCCACCAATGTCATTCACCTCTCCATTGTCTTGAATCTTAGGGCATTCATCAGTAGTGTGGGTAGTCATTGAGCAAAGTTCACAGGCTTTCGCCTGCACCTATCCTAAACAAAGAGTGAACAAGTTTAGTTAATTCACTCATTTCAGAGCGCACTCCGCTTACCTCGCTTTTTGTAGCAGCTTGTACAACTGTTGGTGGTTATCTAGTGCCAAATTGCTAAGAGTTTTCAGCCATACTTGAAATTAGTTGTCTAGCCTCGACAGGGGTCTTGTTGACTAGTGTTCATCCACTAGCTGCATCTACCATACTACGGTCCATAGGAAGTAGCCCTTCGTAAACATACTAGATCAACAACTGATCTGAGATCTGATGATGTGGAAAACTGGCACACAAACGCTTGAATCTTTCCCAATATTTGTGGGTGTCTCCCCAGTGATCTACGAAATCCCATAAATCTCCTTTCTAATGTTTGCAGCTCTACTGGCGAGGAAAAATTTCTCCAGAAATTGCTTCTTCATCTCGTTCCATGTACTGATAGAGCCAGAGGGAAGGTAATAGAGCCAATCTTTCGCTGGATCCTTTAGCGAAAAGGGGAATGTCCTCAGGTTCAACGTTTCCTCTATCACTCAATGGGGTCTCATACCAGAACATACTATGTGAAATTCCTGCAAATGTTTGTGTGGGTCCTCTCCAACACTACCATGGAAAATAGAAAGTAAGTGTATTAAACCTGAGTTTAATTCTAAAGTACCTAGCGTCTCGGGGTAGGTAATACTGAGTGGCTGTTGGTTCAGATCTGGCGCTACCAGCTGCCTTAATGTCCTTTCAGCCATGGTTGGTGCTTCAACCTCGTTGAGATTATTAACTCTTCTCCTTCTTACTTGCCTTCTAAATCTCATCTCCGCTCTAGAAATTTCAGGTCCAAATCTAAGATCGTTTCTCTGCGAAGAACGTGTGATCATAAACCATGCAATCAAGAATCAAAATCATAAAATCCTAAAAATACTAGAAAAAATGCCCTTCCCCGAAAATGGCGCAAATTTGACGGGAGGAGCTATCCGGACTCGTGTCAAATAAAATTTATAATCCACGACACTACTACTAACTTTGTAGTAATAACGGTCGGGGTCGAACACAGGGAAGAGAGATCTAATAAGTGTAGGATCTTGCGCTTATGAAAAAAGGGGGGATTTTTATGATGAAAGACAAGCAAGAAAAATAAAATAGAATAACTGAATGCTGAATTTTAAATGGCACAAAACTAAACATGGAAGGAGAAATTAGATGGGATCAATAACATAAAAAGGAGATCGTTGGATTAGGATTTATTATACTTGATTCTAATTCATTGGCTTCTTAGTTTTCTCTAATGGTTGTTCTAAATTGATTTCATTAGTCAAGTCGGCTTCTGGATTACTAGGAGAACCCCCTACACTAACCTGTGCTAATCAACTCATTAATCGTGAATTCAACAATTAACAAGATTAATTAATATAGACTTTATCGCTCGCCACCCCTTATGCATAATGTAGTAACCATTTGAGACCTCTGGAACGGTTACTACCTATATCTAACTAGTTTATTAACAAACAACTTTACAACCGCCTATTAAAACTAGCCGCTTTGGGATCCTGGGTCCAGAATCATAAGAACTAAACTCAAATGCATTTTAAATCTAATTCCTACAACCTTTAACATGTATCCTAGGCCTATCAAGGGTTGTCTCGCGTAGAGAGTGGCTTGCCTCAACCTGGTGGCTATCTCAAATAACTGATAGAATACACAAGCGGTAATCGCATATGGCGTCAATCCTAATTGACTAGCCTCATGTATTGGTTTAAATGGGATTACATGCAAAACTCAATGAAAATTCAGCAAGGACAGAAGATATGAACCAGAAAACTCAGCCAATATCATTAAGAATAAAGACATAAATCCAATCCAACGATCTAAAAGAGTTTACCTACGCATAGATGAAGTAAAAACGATAATACACATGAAAGAATCCATAGTAAATGACCAACAATGGTCTACAAACGTGCTGGAAAGTAAAAGAGGCAAAGAAATCATAAAAGGGCCCAAAATTCTAACCTAACAGTGGACTAAACCGAGACTAGATATATATAGAAAACGTGTCGGCGTTGAGACGCCAAGGCACAACCTCTCGACGGTGCAAACGATCCAACAGGTTCATGTAGTGGACATGCGAGTGGGGGTATCTTGTGCAATGAGTTTTCATAAGATCGGACCGCGAAATAGTTAACCACTAGCTGTAACACCGTTAGCTAGCTAAGTTTCTATTTCACTAGGATGACCTAGGCAACTTGGACTCAATCATGAGTGGGTTATGGACTCCTGTTCATAAGGGATTGTCCTTTGATTTGTATGGATGAGAGTGGCTGTTGGATTCCTAGAGTGAGTAAAAATATGGTATAAAAAGACTCTAGAACTCTGTGCAAGTATACACAGTCCGCAGCAAGTAATAAGTATTTGTCAATCCAAGGCCTGAACTAGCTTCCACTTTATCTATTTTGTAACTCTTTAATGGTTTCAAAGATGGTAAAAATGATTGGTTTTTATAAGAGTAATGCTGAAGCAAAAGAAATGACATAATAGAAAATAAACAAATAGGCAGACAGAGTAGAGACAGGCGCTGGTCAGGATTTAGTAATTGTTTTAAAAGATGCTCTAGCAATATTATTGATCATGCAAAACTCTCGCAGTCTTATTAGCATATTCCTCCCGAAACTCTGGATCTTTTGGAATGTGTTTCAACCCCAATGAAGTACTACCGATCAAGCACTAGGCAACTGGTTATCCCTAGCTCAGTCACTGGCGTTCACCAATACACAATGATCTAGTGTGATTAATCGCCACACACTCCCTAAATCATCCCTAAAACTAGAGAGAGTTATTCATACCGGCTGGCCAGGCGGGCACAAAATATAAATGAGCACAACCATTAATTAAGATGCATAGAATCAATATTTATTACTAGAAATTAAGCACGACAATCACATTGTTCCTAACAAATGATAGCGAGCAGAAATGTCGCTATTTTAGTCTCAATTTATTAAGCTTTTTGGTGCTTTAATCGTATTTTTAATGAATATATTTAATGAATTTTGTTATTTGGTCCTTAGGAGCTAAGTTGGTGATTTTGGGAGAAAAATAGCCAAAATTCAAGCAATTGAAGCCCAAATCCTAGCTTGTTGCAATTGGAGGCCCAAAGAAGCCAACCATGAAGAAATGACCAAGAGAAATAAAGAAGAAGGCCCAAAAATCAGCCCAAAAGGAAGCTAAAAAATCTGGAAATTTGGGCAGCGTCGAGACGCTAAGTAAGGCAGCGTCGCGACGCTACACTTTCTTGTTGCCCAAGCCGCGTGCGCAGCAGCGCCGCGACGCTGAGCAAGGTAGCGTCGCGACGCTACCCCTATTCCAGGCCTATAAAAAGGCACCCTTGGGTGCCTCATAATGCATCAATCATCCTTCCAATTCCTTCCTTTCTCTCTTCCTTAAGGCTCCTTTGGAGCCCCTCTCAAGGCTTTTGAGCCTTTTTGAGAGGATTCTTCTAGTGGGAAAATTTTTGGGAATTTTGGGGGAGCAATCTTAGAGGCTCAAGGAGTAGTCAGCGGGGGCTCCAAGCATCAGCGAGGGGTTTTTTGACGGTCAATTCCTTTCCTTTATTGCTCTTTATTATGCTTTCTTTTGTAAATGATATTTTAGCTATGTATAGCTAAACCCTCAATTTGGGGTCTTGAAATGAAATGATAGTTCAAATATTGTTATAATTTCTTGTCTCTTGCCCATGTCCTAATTATTTGTATGGATGTGCTTAATGCTTTACTCAATCTGGCCAATTGTGTAATGATTCGATTCTTAATGGAAACTCGACGGAGAGAAATTAGGATAGATCATAATCCATGCAACTAGTTTAATTGCCCGTTGTGACACCGGGATTAGTTGATTAAACATAGATTCCTAAAATGAATCAGGGCGTAATAATTAATGATTTTTAATAGCGCTAAGGACACTTAGGTTGTTAAAATGAATTAATTACAATTAGGGGAAACCGACAGGAGAACCTATGTGATCAACGGAGATTCTAGGATTATAATTTGTTGGGCAATGAGATAGGATAATTATAACAACTATTTAGCTAATCATCGATTTTCAAGACCCCTCTTCCCATTTAAAGAAAACTCTTTCTCCACATTTTATTTTCGATTGATCAATTTATTTTCATTAATTGTCTTATATTTAAATCCTTTTATTGCATGAAGTGGTCCCTAAATATTATTTCGCCTAAGTATTTTCAGTGCTCAAGAAAATTTTAATTATTTGCTTAAGTTTCGCTTCGCCTCCCTGTGGATTCGATACTCGGTATTACTACCGTTTTATATTACTTGTGACGACCCGTGCGCTTGCGGATAATCGTTCAAACACAACCAACAAGTTTTTGGCGCCGTTGCTGGGGAGGCTTGATTTTTTAAGCAAAAATTAATTTTTCTTGACATCGAAAAGAAAAGGATAAATGGTAATTTAGGTGTAAATATTTTTCTTCATTTTGTGAATATTATTTTATTTTCATTTTTGTTTTGTTTTTTTTTTGTTGTCTGGGAGCATTGTATGCGAAGAAACAAGGTGGTTGATTTGTTTCCGCTAGATCTTGAGATTAACAGGACTCTTAGATTCATTAGAAGAGAAAAAAGATTAGCAGAAGCGATGGCCCACCAAGAAGAAGCTCCCAAGGCAATTAGAGATTTTCTGCAGCCAGTTCTTCCTACCGAGAATTCTGGAATTGTCTACGCCCTTATCCAAGCTACAAATTTTGAGCTAAAAACAGGGTTGATTAAGATGGCACGCGATAACTCGTTCAAGGGACATCCTTCCGAGGACCCCCACTCTCATGTTCGATCATTCCTAGAAATATGCGGGACGATAAAGATGAACGGAGTTCCGACCGACGCGATCAGATTGAGGCTGTTTCCATTTTCTCTACAGGATAAAGCAAAAGATTGGCTCGAATCAGTCGAGACGGGCAGCATCAGTACTTTGGACGAGCTTGCCCAGGCTTTTCTGACAAAATTTTTTTCCAACGGCTAAGACTACCAAGCTCCGGACTGAAATTGGAACATTCAGGCAGCTTGACAAGGAGCAGTTGTACGAAGCGTGGGAAAGATATAAGGAAATGCTTAGGCGATGCCCCCAACACGGATATCCTGATTGGCTTCAGGTACAGTTATTTTATAATGGATTAAACCCCTCCACAAAGACAGTCCTAGACACATCAGCAGGAGGGAGTTTTCTTTCAAAAACAGTGACAGAAGCCAAAGACCTGCTTGAGGAAATGGCGGCAACAAGTTATCAATGGCCGACGGAGAGAGGAACAATTACAAAGAAGGCTGGATTATATGAATTGGATGAGTCAAGTTCACTGAAAGCGCAACTGGCATCTCTGACCAATGCACTAAATAAATTGACTTCGTCTGAGGTGGTTAAGTCCATTTCCACCTTAGCTGAAGGTCATTCAAATAAGGAAGGTCAAGATGTGGAAGAAGTTCAATACATAGGAAATAGACCATATGCTCAAGGAGTACTAAAATTCTACCACCCCAGTCTGCGTAATCACGAGAACTTCTCATATGCGAATACGAAGAATGTTGTGCAGCCACCCCCAGGTTTTGCATCATCGAGTACTCCTGAAAAGAAAAATAATCTGGAGGAGATGGTGGCTTTATTCATCAAAGAACAAAGAATATTGAATGTGAGTCTCCAGACATCAGTAAACAACCACGACGCAGCTCTAAAGAATATGGAAGTACAGATAGGTCAGATCGCTTCAGCAGTAAATGCCCTTCAAAAGGGAAAATTTCCAAGTGATACTGAGCCTAACCCGAAAGAGCAGTGTAAGATGGTGGTTCTAAGAAGTGGCAGAAGACTGGAGGACAGTTCAGAGAAGAAAAAGGAAGAAGAAAAGAGAAGAGATGGAGATGAAGGGACTGAGGCACAAAAAGCCTCCTCTGAAAGGTTCCAACATCCTCCCAACTCTATTGAATTAAAATGTGATTTTTCTAACAACTTTGCAGGTAGAAAAGAAGATGAGAGGCAGAATGACAATAAGAAGCTGACTGAGGAAGAAGTGGTTCCATGCAACCACCATGACAGAGGTTCGCATATTAGCCCGCCCAAGCGGAGGGGCGAATGTCCAACCTTTGATTTCAGGGAGTTACCTTTTCCTCAAAGATTTAAAAATGTCAAATTAGATGAACAGTTTCAAAAATTCTTAGAAATGTTTAAAAAGTTGTCTGTGAATATTCCATTGGTAGAAGCCTTGTATAATATGCCAAATTATGGAAAATTCATGAAGGAAATGCTTTCTAAAAAGAAAAGTCTGAAAAAAGAAGTTTTTAATTTATCTGAGAGTAGCAGTACCATTATTTCTGGTAGGATACCCTCTAATCAGAAAGATCCAGGGAGTTTTACTGTTCCCTGCACCATAGGAGAAGTATCATTTGATAGGGCTTTATGTGATTTAGGAGCAAGTATAAATTTGATGCCCTACTCTGTGTACAAGAAGATTGGTTTATCAGGTATGACAGACACCGACGTCACTCTCCAGCTTGCTGACAGATCGATTACCCACCCGATGGGTGTTGTGGAGGACGTGTTGGTAAAAGTCAACAAATTCATCTTCCCCGTTGATTTCGTGGTACTGGACATGAAAGAGGACAAAGAGGTGCCAATTATCTTAGGCAGACCTTTCCTAGCCACTGGTAAGGCTGAGATTAGCGTGCATACAGGTAAACTTACCTTGAACATTGATGATGAAAAAGTAGTGTTTAGTATTTTTGGCCAAGATGAATCTGTTTGTAGTTTGCATACATGTTTTTCTGTTGGGCCTGAATACTTGACTGATGACGATGAAGAGGTAGACTATAATCTTGGCCTAGGCTTAGGAGAAATGCTTATGGATAATGTGAATTTTGATCATGATGCATATATGGATAATCCTATGTTTGAAAATGATTTGGATCTGCCTGACTTTGAAAATGAATTAGACTTGCCTGCTTGTGATAATGAAAGATCTGCAGTTGATGACTTACCTTCCTTTGAAAATGAATTAGATTTGCCTGAAATGAATAATTTTGATGATGATATTGAATTGCCTGACATTGAGCATGAACATAAAAGGCATAAAAAAGATTGCTCGATAGATGATTTTGAGTCTGACCATGATTACAGTGAATCTATTGAGTCTGATCTTGAAGTTCCTGAATGCATGAATCCTGACAATATGAATACCTTTTTTTCATGTCCTGATGATGTGTATAGCATAGAATCTGACCCAGAAGAACTCGAATCTGTGCATAGTATAGAATCTGATCCTGAAATTCTTGAATTCTTTAATTCTTCTGATGATGAGTCAAATGACAACTTAGTTGAATCATTTTTTAATTCTGAGTCTGAAGGATCTGCTGAGCATGTAGATATTTTTTCTGATGAATGGACTGGCATGATTGATAGGCCACCTCTAGATCCTAGACTAGTAGATATTATAACGCTTGATGACTCTGTTAACAATTGTTTTGAGAATAGAGATCTAGAAAAGAGATTTGATGCAGCTGATTATTTTCTGAAATGTTATTATGAGAATCTCTTTAGTGAAGATGGGCTAGGGGAAAGTTTTTTTTCTCCCCTGTTTGTAGTATGCAATTCGGTGCGTGATTTCTTGCAGGGCACGGAGGATGATGAAAATTTTTATTTTGAGCCTCCGTTATCGTGCCGAGCCTAGTCTAGCTAAAGACGTTAAAGAAAGCGCTGCTTGGGAGGCAACCCAAGGATTAAAGTTTAGTTAGTTGTTTTTGCGGTAAATAATTTTCTTTGCTCCGTGATCCAATTTTGTTTTACAGGATCACCTTAGCAAATCCCAAAAGTCCACATTTCCAATTTTTCATGGATTCAAAGGAAGAGGATGAAGCGCTCCTAGCTCCAGGAAGTCTCAGTATCTCTCTTTATGCTTTTCTGTTTTGAAACATTGGGGACAATGTTTAGTTTAAGTTTGGGGGGGAGGCTTCCGCTGTGTTGAGCATATTTAAATTCTGTTGGATGCATGAATAGCTAGCCATGATAGCCAAGGATGTGATTTTTGAAATTTTGGGAGAAAATGGTTTATATATTGTGGAATCTGGGAGCACGGCAGAAATTGTGAAATTTTAAAATTTTTTGATACTTAGTTTTGATGTCTAAAGCATGCAATAGTCTTATCTAATGACATCTTTGAAAATCTAGATTCTTATTATGGTTTTCAAAGTTGTTGTCACCCCGATAGGCTTAGTTTCTAATATTAGGAAGTTCATGCTTGATTGCTCTAAAGAACTAGGTAGGAAAAAAGGCTATGCCTGCTGAGAGAAAAACAAAAGCAACAAAAGAAAATGTGAGAAAAAGAAAATCTGTTGAAAAAGAATTTTTGCTTGCTCAAAAGAAAAAAAAGCCTAGGGGTAAAAAGAGCTACCTGCGGTGTGATCAGTTAGGCCAACCAGAGAATAAAATTCGGGTTAAGGGTCCCTGCACCGTAGTGTGAAAGCTAGTACCATTAGATATCAAAATGCAACTTTGGGGGAGGAGCAAAAGAAAAACAAAAGAAAAAGAAGAGAAACAGAAAAAATCATGTGAGCATTCTGCTCCCCCATGATAAAGAAAAGGATGACAGGCACCCTAGTTTCTTTTTTTTTGCATGATAGAAGGACTCCGACGTATTAGGGGCTCTTAGCCAGTGTAGGGGGAAAAAAATGGAGAAAGCCATAAGACTAATCTAGGTTAGTAAAAGAATCAATAGATAATTCTTGAGCATGCTATTCATTAATCTTAAGATCAAACTAGTTTAAGATTTCTTCAAAAGTATGCGGTACTTGCTTATTCCACTTGCATGTTTTCCATTCGATCCTAAGAATTCCAAAATCATTGAGGGTTGAGCGATTCTATTTCATGCATCTTTAGAATTTATTTTGCTCGGGACTAGCAAAAGCTTAAGTTTGGGGGTGTGGTAGCGAGCACAAATGTCGTTATTTTTAATCTCAATTTATTAAGCTTTTTGGTGCTTTAATCGTATTTTTAATGAATATATTTAATGAATTTTGTTATTTGGTCCTTAGGAGCTAAGTTGGTGATTTTGGGAGAAAAAGAGCCAAAATTGAAGCAATTGAAGCCCAAATCCTAGCTTGATGCAATTGGAGGCCCAAAGAAGCCAACCATGAAGAAATGACCAAGAGAAATAAAGAAGAAGGCCCAAAAATCAGCCCAAAAGGAAGCTGAAAAATCTGGAAATTTGGGGCAGCGTCGAAACGCTAAGTAAGGCAGCGTCGCGACGCTACCCTTTCTTGTTGCCCAAGCCGCGTGCGCAGCAGCGTCGCGACGCTGAGCAAGGTAGCGTCGCGACGCTACCCCTATTCCAGGCCTATAAAAAGGCACCCTTGGGTGCCTCATAATGCATCAATCATCCTTCCAATTCCTTCCTTTCTCTCTTCCTTAAGGCTCCTTTGGAGCCCCTCTCGAGGCTTTTGAGCCTTTTTAAGAGGATTCTTCTAGTGGGAAAATTTTGGGAATTTTGGGGGAGCAATCTTAGAGGCTCAAGGAGTTGTCAGCGGGGGCTCCAAGCGTCAGCGAGGGGTTTTTCGACGGTCAATTCCTTTCCTTTATTGCTCTTTATTATGCTTTCTTTTGTAAATGATATTTTAGCTATGTATAGCTAAACCCTCAATTTGGGGTCTTGAAATGAAATGATAGTTCAAATATTGTTATAATTTCTTGTCTCTTGCCCATGTCCTAATTATTTGTATGGATGTGCTTAATGCTTTACTCAATCTGGCCAATTGTGTAATGATTCGATTCTTAATGGAAACTCGACGGAGAGAAATTAGGATAGATCATAATCCATGCAACTAGTTTAATTGCCCGTTGTGACACCGGGATTAGTTGATTAAACATAGATTCCTAAAATGAATCAGAGCGTAATAATTAATGATTTTTAATAGCGCTAAGGACACTTAGGTTGTTAAAATGAATTAATTACAATTAGGGGAAACCGACAGGAGAACCTATGTGATCAACGGAGATTCTAGGATTATAATTAGTTGGGCAATGAGATGGGATAATTAGAACAACTATTTAGCTAATCATCGATTTTCAAGACCCCTCTTCCCATTTAAAGAAAACTCTTTCTCCACATTTTATTTTCGATTGATCAATTTATTTTCATTAATTGTCTTATATTTAAATCCTTTTATTGCATGAAGTGGTCCGTAAATATTATTTCGCCTAAGTATTTTCAGTGCTCAAGAAAATTTTAATTATTTGCTTAAGTTTCGCTTCGCCTCCCTGTGGATTCGATACTCGGTATTACTACCATTTTATATTACTTGTGACGACCCGTGCGCTTGCGGATAATCGTTCAAACACAACCAACAACAAACGCCTAAGCTACTTAGTTCATAAAATGCATGGAAACACAAGTTACAATCTGAGTGAGCATATCCATAATTACAAGATAATAAAAGAAATATAAATCTCCTTGATCAGCTTGCAATGAGGGTCTTCTAGTTGGTCTCCAATCTCTCTCCTCTATTCGGTTCCCAAAGGTGGAATTGAGAATGATCTCTTCCCAAAAATGGAATGATCTTGACTTGGGCAGCTATTTCATTTTATAGAAGGCTAGGAGGCTTGAATTGGGTTGACCTAGACATGTGGACGGCTCTCCTTGCTCCTCTATCATGAAAATAACTCAACAGAATTCGGTCTGTCAACTTGGCTAACGAGCTGTGACGTGGCAGTTTTGCTCCCAGATCTGCTGCAGCACAGAATTTGCTCCCTCCAGTCGCTCAGCAATGCATTCTGCATAAAATAACTTTCAAAACTTCCATTCTTCCAAATGGGTTAAAACATATAATATATATCTAAAACCAACCCTATTAAGCACAAAAGACACCCAAATCCCTATAGAAATGAGGCCTAAATAACTACCTTTTCGAGAGTTATCAGTGGCCTACACGCCAACTCAATCATCCTACCATTTTGGGGACAAGACCGAGTGGGGAGCTGGGAACATAATCACACAAGATGGAATTCACTCCTTCCCGACTCTAAGGTAAGTAGAGGTGTGTTCGCTTAAGTGGTGTTTCCAGGTCTTGAACAATGGGTCATACCCTCTCTATGGCACGAGAGGGACTTATGTTTGTTGGTTGGACCTCAAACAGGCGTTGTTCATTAGAGGAGCACTGGGACTTAAGGATAAAGAGGTAACACAGGGGTAAAACGGTAATTTGACCTAGCCGGGGTACGAACACACGTGAAAGACTGACTTGCTGTTATTAGTCGATATCTGTGGACACAGAAATATATCTGCAGTGAGAAGAGTGCAACTGTGGTTCTTTAGTGGAGTGAACCACAGTTAATGAACATTGATTAACTTGGTTAATGAGTTTAGCCAATTAATCTCATATCGTTAGAGCTTCTAATCTGTAGGCCCATTAGGTCCCATCGATAGCTCGTTTAGGGCATTGAGGTAAATTTCTATGAGAGAATTATATATTCGAAGGGGTTCGAATATTAAGTTTAAAATATGAATTGGATTCATATTAAAACTATAGGTTATAATTAATGCACATTAGATGCACATTAATACTATAGTTTATTTGAGAGAAATATAATTAAATATATGATATTTAATTATAATATTAACTAATTGTTGAAATAATTAATTTTTTTTTTGAATTTAATTTAATTAAATTTTATTTAATTGAATTACATTAAAACTATAGGTTATGTGGAATATTTATATAAATGTGTTTTATATAAATGATATTAAATTAAATAATTAATTAATAATTTTATTTATTAATTAATTTTACATCAGTTTTGGTTAACTGAACTAAACCTAGTCTTCCACTAACCTAGGGCAAAAACGTGTATGAGAGGAATTTTAGGAGAGAGTGGTTTTCATCCGTCGAGTAACTCCCTCCCAATCGTGAATCTCTCTCACTCTCACGTTAGGAAAAGTTCTCTCAACCTCTCTCACTCTCTTGTGTATTATAGAGAAGATCACAGAGAAAAAATCTCACCAATTCCCTTAGAGTTCTTTGCTCCCACAAGCAACCTAATCCAAGTTCCCAAGGAGAATACTGGTGCAACTCTATTGGTGGTGTTCGCGAACCATTCCAGCAAAGAAGGTCTTTGGAGGTTGTTGTTTTTTTGCAATTTGGAAAGGAATCTGGTGATTTTTTATCAAGAACAACTTTGGTAGTAAATATCACGTTCTTTGATCATTAGGATCGATTATAGAATTGATGTAGATAGTTTTTATCCGATTTACAACATGTTTTACAACGTTTTCCAGTGAATTATATTTAATTATAATGTTGTGAATTATGTTGTCGTCGTAATTGTATCCCAATCGGTGTTTAAATCGATTTGGTCCTCTGATCGTTTCCGCTTTTATCCCTGCAATTGGTATCAGAGCCATATCAATTTTTAAATATATATTTGGGATTTGCGATTGGCTTTGTATGGTGGGATTTATTGTAACGCCCCAATTTGTAACGCCCCGCATTTCGAAATCGAGCCATTTTGGAATTAATAGGGGCGTTAAAGTTGGTATCAGAGCGGAGTTGTTCCTGTAGGCTGGCCTAGGAAATCTATGTTGTTTGAGATTAAGGGTAATGGTCTTCCTCTTTCTCCTCTCCATCACCAGGTACGTTGGTTTGGTTAAGATATTATCATGTTGCCTTTATGTTTTATCTTATTTGCTTGCATGATATTTGTTTTACCTTGGGTTGCTTATATGATTATTGCTCATAACTTGATTGTCTTGCATAATTACTGTTTGCTTGCTTTATTTGTCTTGTTTTCCTTGTTGAGCATGTTTACTTTTCAATGCTGCTTTACCTTGTAGTAGTTGGGCTTAGGATGCTCCCTTTAGGTGGTTAGATAGTTTGCTTTGATTGCATTTTTATCGTATGATAGTAGGATTAGGTTGCTGCCTAGACTTAGGTTAGAGCTTAAATCCTAGTTGCTATTTGTTCCTTGACCTTAGTACCACCTTCTTAGGCAATGCCTCATGGTCATGATCTTGAAGTTCCAATCGTCAGGCAAGATGACCAAGCAGAGGAGGTTACTACTCAGCAGGGGGTCGATCCTCTGGCTCCCCCTCTGTAGGAGGTTAATCCTCTGATTCCTCCACGTCAGCGTAGAGTTGATTGTAACGACCCAACTAAAGAGGGAATAAAACATACAAAAAGGGGTCACTACTACATGTACGAGTACGAAAACTTTGTAAACCTTAAAGCGGAAAAAAATTATATTTTTCATTTAATTCAAATAGGGCCCAAAACATAAATGAGTTTCTAAAACAAATAACGAACTGAAAGCATCTGAATGAATCCAGAATAAAAACGAAGAAAACAATCGTTTAAAACTAAGGTTAAACAAGAACTGATACTAGAATGAAAGAATGGAATTCCTAAGAAGAATGACAAAATTTTGCAGCTGCAGTCCCATAGCCAGCCAAGCCACGACTCTCGCCGATCGCCAACGCTCTCAAGTACCACCTGAAAAGGAAAGATAAGTAGCATGGGTGAGTATATAAGAATATACTCAGTAAGTAGCCCACTTAAGGGTCGAAACTGAAATCGTGAGATCTAGTAACTTGAAACTGAGTTCCTGAACTTCTGGGTCTTAGCGACATAGGGACCTAACTGGAATGACATTTGGGTTTCAATCCCTAGGGCCACAGCTGATCACATAAACATGCTCTGTCTAGGGTGTTAACCTATCCCCAACCTGGTGCCAACTAGAGTGTTGTGTGGGTCTGTCGATTAAGGTAAGTAAACTAGAGACTAGCTGGCCACCTCTAGCAGAACTACACCTATCCCAACACAGCACCCCTGAATATAAAGATAAAATACGGTGGAGCAACTGATGCATGTAAACATGCCTGGTGCCAAATGGTGCACGAACAACGTGCCTGATCATAAGCTCAACACCTTCCTGAACTGAGAGAGCGCACGCTAGCGTGCCTGAAACTGAGCTCTAACAGTCAACTAATAGAACGCACGTAAACGTGCCTTGTAACTAAGTTCTATCAGTCCTGAGATGGGGAAGGAACACACTCTAGCTAGGCAAGCCTTAAGAAATTTAGTAAGTCTACCTGAGGCCCTAAAACGTGGTCAAGGTCCCTATTCTAAGTCTTTCCTTCCTAGGCAAGCATGATTCCTAAACCATTATGAGGCTACCGAAAATTCGGCAGGATAACGACGTATATATGGGGAACCCAAAATTTTATACACCTGGAAACAAGAACGATGCACTTCTATAACGCAAACGAGTCAGAAATCACAACCCAACTCCAAATCACAGCTCCAATGAATATTCAACCCATCCTCCATAACATGAACACATCCCAGAACAATCATAAATCAATTATTCCAAGCATGCTTACTAAATTCTACAAACATATCAACACTTAAGTCATGCCCAAGTAAACAACACTTTAATCATAATCAAGTAAGCATTACAACGAAACAAGGAACATTCAACCAAGCCATAAAAACTTAGCCAACTCCAGTTCACCACTAAGAAGCATACAATGAAACCAATCCAAACACTTCATGCCCAAGAAGCTACTTACATAAAGGCGAACTTTATAAACGACGATTAACCAAGGCATGCTTAACTATTTTCATGCTTCCAAAAGAAAAGGAGAACCAACCATGCTTAGTTAAATCCACTGCAACACATAGAACTTTAATCCAAATGGCTACTTACATAATTGATAAGTCGCTCGACCCAACGACAACTCCCTTCGCCTCCAAGCCTTTAACCCACTACATTAGAATGGAGAAAACAACTTAAAAATTTATGGGCCTTCTAAGTCGCAAGGTATGAGGGGTTAAATAAATTTTATGAGAGATTTAACTCTCCAAGAACTCACCCAAACGGAAACTAAGCCTGCTGTCCAAGTCCTCAAATACTGCTCCACGGCGTCAAATACAATCTCGAATGTCACGAAACCTTGGAAATAATTGCCACAATGAATGGGTAAGTCTCTAGCACCATAATCCAACCAAAACACAAGCTTATAGCACTTACCCACTATCGATAATGCCCAACTACACAGAAACTTGAAGACCCGCTACTTGAACCGCCAAATACAAAGAAGAATGCTTGCTGAAAGGGGAAAACGAATGGGTGACCTTTTAAATGTGACCAACGACCAAACCAATGAATTTTCTCACTTACCCACTTAGATATCACGCTGGAAATGATGACGAAACAACACAAGAACTCGCTGGTCGCACCCAACGGAACTGCCGCCAGAATATACTACAATCTAAACCCTCCCACGCTACTGCAACGAGAAGAACAGAGGGAAGAAAAGGCTGAACGTGAGAAATCTAAGAAGAAAAAGAGATTTTTGCAAGAGAAACTAAAACCCACCTAAACCGAAAACAATGCTGCTGCGCCGCCGTGGGTATCTCGCGTCACCGGAGGAAGTCGGCACCGGCGTCGAGGCGTGCTGTGGCGGCTGGAGAGGAAGAGGAAACGGAGCAAGTCGGCGGCTACTGTGGTCGAAAAAAACAAAGAAGACACGCAGGGAGCACTGCTGAGGCTTAGACACGCGAGAAAGAGAGAGAGAGAGGGAATGGTGGCTGCGGCAATAGTGAAAGAAAATGGGATTTTAAGGCAACTTCAAATTTTAGTATATTTACCAAAAACCCCCTTAGCTTTACCACATAACCAAAACCCTTAATTTAACTCAAATATTCTCAAATATTAAAGAGAAAAAAAAAGAAAATTTACTTGAACGGCTGACGTTACAATCCTCCTCCAGCCCCTCCTGCAGCTCCTATGTTGATCACTCTGGAAGCCCTCTAGACCATGTTCGATAACATGGCCCAGAGAAATGTCAGGCCACCGCGGAACCCTAATTGGATAACTGAAAACGCAGAGGAATCCCAGTTCATTAGGGACTTCAGGCACTACGGGCCTCCTTCCTTTGATGGGCAATCCGAAAATTTGTTGGTAGCAGAACGATGGTCTGTTGATTTAGAGGCACTGTTTGACCTCATGAACTGTAATGATCCCCTGATGATCAGAGGAGCAATCTTCATGCTCAAGGACGACGCTCGCATGTGGTGGGAGTCCGTGGCACCTGCCAAAGATCATGCTAATGAACCGATTTCTTGGGAAAGGTTCAAAGACATGTACGATTATTACTTCTCCGAGACAGTCAAGGATGACAAAGAAACAAAATTCCTTCATTTGGCCCAGGGAAGTATGTATGTAGTGCAGTACGAGAGGAAGTTTACTACACTATCACGCTTTGCTCCTGACCTGGTTAGCACGCCAGAGCGGAAGATCAAGAGGCTCATTAAAGGTCTCCGTGAGGAAATTCGTGGCTCTATAGCCCTTAGCAGGCCCGCGACCTTCGCTGAAGCACTCATGGGTGCATTGATCATGGATAAGAATGTTTCCAAGAAGGCACAACCTCATCTTGAAAAGGGATCAATTTATGGACTTAAAAGAAAGTTGTCTCCCCTGAGGAACCCACCTATTAAGTCTACTCATCAGCAGGTGAAAGAGTACGTTCCATATCCTCCTTGCCCTTCTTGTCACAAGCTTCACAAAGGAGAGTGTTGGTTAGTGCGAAAAGTTTGTTTCAACTGCAATAGGAGAGGTCATTATGCTAGGGATTGCTCATCATGAGTGACCCGAACGCCAAGTGCCTAGGTAGGTCAGCGAAGCAAATATCGATGAAGTCCTTTAAGGTGGGAGTTGGTTTCACCTCTCGTTTCCAAGTTAGTGCTCCTTCCTCTAGCCTATCCATCACTCTAGAATTTCCTTTCTTCTTGCAATGCCTTGTCATCTGAATCTATTTGTGTTGCGAGCTCTTAGTCATGCTTTGATATGATTTTGTTGCATCGGTTAAATCTTTGTTCCCTATGAAGTTAGTGGAAACAAGTAGGTTGGTTTCCAGGTCCTTCCAAATGTCGCCTAGATCATAAGGAATCAAGAGATTTCCTTGTAATAGGTGAAGTTGGTCGAACTTCTTTGTTCACGCCAGTTTCAAGAAAAAAGATCTTACTAAGATAGCTTTGTGATCCAACTTCTTAAGTAAAGGGTCATGGAACTTATCGTTCCAAGGATGCTTCCAAAATCAAGTTTGAGAGTTGAAAACATTTTGTGACGTCTTCAGACTGAATAGCGTTTTGCAACTCTTATGGATTCCTAAACCAAGTCTTAAGGTCTTGTTGGACTTGCTCGTGACATGTTTTCGATGGTGTGTTGGTTTATTCTTAGACCAAGAGTCAAAGCATTTCCCTCAAGCAGTAAGACCTTAGTCCGAGATAAGATGTTGAAAAATTGATAATGAATCGTGATTTTAACATCACTTGTCATGGGGACAAGTTTCCTTGGTTTGTTGTTAATAAGATAGCACCAAGGGCGGTGTTATTGTCATCCCGTAGCCATTCTAGGAAGGGTGGTTTGTTTGATAAGGAGAGTTGGCAGCGAAAGCTGTTTCGACGTTCCTTTGGCGATGCCTAGTTGAAACTAGTGGTTGCAACATACCAACAATGTATGCTTAGTTGGTGGAGTTTGCTGATGTAGCCTTCCGTAGGATAGGGATGAACATTCAAGTTGTCGTTGATGGTGGCCTTTAAATATGTCAGGCTCAAAGGTTTAAGCAGATTTTAGCAGCATGTGTTCCTTCAGGAAGCTTCGCTTGAAGCAAGCCTCATGTGTGTCATGCAAAAGCGGACAGCTTAGTTCCAACTTTCCTAGTGAAGTTGGCTTTTTAAAGCACATGGCCAAGTTCCTGTAGGTCGTGCAAGATCAGAGTTCGGATTTTTTTTTGTTAGACCTTTTGAGTTTTTGATGCACTTGGTCAAATTGCCTGTAAGCAAGTCTTGTTGCAATTGTTGTATGTTCAACACAACTTGCCTCATGAGTTGTTGTTATGAATATGCATGAACTATTCTCCTTGTACCTTAGTTTTAACTTTGGGATCATGGAGGAAAGTAGCTTGTTGAGCAAAAAGCCATTGGTATTTAGTGCCTTGATGAGTAAGTGATGGAGTCAAGGCCAGTCATCCAATGTGGTTAGATGTGCAACTTTCGAAGACGAAAGTTCTTAAGGTGGGGAGATTGTAACGCCCCGCATTTCGAAATCGAGCCATTTTGGAATTAATTGGGGCGTTACATTTATATTGCATTGTGAATGTAAATTTTTGCATTAAACTAGTTAGGTTTAATTCGCCATAGATTTTCATTAATGTTACTAATTTGATCATGTAAGGCCTCTGTGGTTTTGGGTATTAATGTGTAAATCGAGCCTGTAACTCCGGGTCTAGAATAGGCTTGAAGATCGATATAAATGGCGGGAGAAATCGACCAAATTTCGTGAAGAACGTAGCTGGTTTTTCCCAGATTTTGGCTCCAGACGCAATAACGTCGAGACGCTGTTCATCGCGCGTCTCGACGCTATCGCAATTTCACGCAGCGAACAGTTGCAATCGCGCCAGCGTTGCGACGCTGCTTTGCAGAGTCTCGACGCTTTCGCGATTTTGTGCGGCGGTTAGGGTTTCCTGGAGACGTGCAAATCAACCCTACTTCCAGTCTGGTTCGCGTGATTTGGTTGAGCTGGGACCGGTTTGGTCTGGTTCAACTTGGTTTTGGTTCGATTTGAGATTTTCAAGGTCGGTTTGTAGCGGTTCGGGTCGGTTCGTGCATTTTGGTCTGGTTCTGGAGCTGCAAATTATTGTAATAGGATAGATTATATGCTTTATTAATGTAATTTAGCTTTAATTTATCCTAGGGGCCAATTAAATCGGTTCAATTGCTATTTAATATGCTTTATGGATGCCAAATTAGAAATCCCACCTTAGGTTATAAAACATGCTCATGCATTTATGTATGTTATAATTAGATTATAATATATGATTGAAATGCATGGATTATTTTCATTGGTGTTTAATATATATTTGAGTTATATTAAATTCATGAAAATGGAATGCAATTACTTAGTTAAATATAAATTGTTATATTTAATAAATTGTTTGCAGCATGCTACTTTGATTTACCTTGTTTGGCAATAATATAATTGTTATTTTATTAATAAAGGGAATCAAAGTTGCATTGAGCATGAAACATCCATAGCTTAATATAATCGTTATTTTAAAATTCATGCAATGCAAATCAATATAGTTTAATTTCATTAACTTGAATATGATTGTTGATTATTTTTAAACTATTATATGCATGATTATAGGGCTAATCATTAAAATTTGAATAGTTTAAAATTAATGATTAGATACCGTCAATCTATAATCAAGATATTCATGCACACATAGGACTATAGGTTAAAATCGATTAATTTTAATGAGTTAAAATTAATTAGACCTAAGGTCACATTCTGATAGGATTAGAATTATTTCTTACTTAGTTTAAAATAGTTTTAATTAACTAAGTAGGACCAACATTACCATGATTATAAGGGAACTTTACCAGTGATGTTCTTCCAAAGGTTGGGGGTATTTAAGTTGACGGTATACGGAACACCTCCTACCTGGGAAGTGACCTGGAACACCGGAGTTGAATTAATCATAGTTTAATGTTAGAAAAAGGTCACTAGGTTTATTAAATATGTTTAATTCACCTGGACTTTAGATCTTATTATAATAGTTATAATAGAATTAGACTTAGATAAATGACTTAGCCGGATTTATCTACGTTTAAACAAACCCTAAAGTGTTTGCTCGGCTTCGTGTCGTTTTAGCGCGGCCTCCCTTCGAAAAGTGTTTGCAGGGATCAATAACAAGGTGAATGGGGAAAGTGACCATAGTAAGTGGGAGCGGGAAACGTGTCAACGTATCCCTCGGTCTCCACCCCTAGGTCACAACGTGAGATTCCTATGATCCGCCTGCGTGTAATTCTGGAGCAACCACCCCTTTGGAGGGCTTGATCATAGGATTCAGAACACCGTGAACTCTTGAAAAGGATAGGATCACTTGGGCTAATTACCAACAGTTTTCTTTCCTAACGGTAGCCTGTTGGTGTGTGTCTCTGAGATCTGAAAGTGGGAGGGTTACACTTACGAGGATAAGTTAATTAGTTAACAAATCCTTGACTGAACAATGGTGGTTAACATCTATAGGAATATGAGTTATTCTTGAATTAGAGTTGACTGAGAAGTGTCTCATTTTAGAGGAGTAACTGATCACCCGTCGGTGGTTGTTCCTCTAAACCTCTAAAACATCATTGTTAAATGATAGCGAGTAGAAATGTCGCTATTTTAGTCCCAATTTATTAGGCTTTTCTGTGCTTTAATCGTGTTTTTAATGAAAATATTTAATGAACTCCGTTATTTGGTCCTTAGGAGCAAAGTTGGTGATTTTGGGAGAAAAAATGCCAAAAATGAAGCAAATGAAGCCCAAATCCAAGCTTGGATCAAAAGGGGATCCAAAAAGGTCAATCAGGATGGAAATGCCCAAGAGAAATGAAGAGAATGCCCAAAAATCAGCCCAAAACCGAAGCTGGAAATTCTTGAAATTGGGTTAGCGTCGAGACGCTGTTTAGATAGCGTCGTGACGCTACCCATTTCTTGGGCAACAAGACGCGTGCATCGCAGCGTCGCGACACTGTGCAATGTAGCGTTGCAACGCTGCCCCCATTGCAGGCCTATAAAAGGCACCTATTGGTGCCTCATTTATCATCCAACAATCCACAAAGGAATCCATTCCTTTCCTTCTTTCTTAGGCTCCGCCCCTCTCAAGGCTTTCTAGCCTTTTTGAGAGAATTCTTTAGTGGGAAATATTTTGGGAGTTTTGGGGAGCATCTTAGGAGGCTCAAGAAGTAGTCGGTGGGGCTCCAAGCGTCAGCGAAGGGGTTTTTCGACGGTCAATTCCTTTCCTTTTATGCTCTTAATTATGCTTTCTATTGTAATTATTGTGGATATTTTCGCCATGTGTAGCTAAACCCCAATTTGGGGTCTTGAAATGAAATTATAGTTCAAATGTTGTAATTTCTTGTCTCTTGCTCTTGTCCTAATTATTTGTATGGATGCGCTTGATGCACTTGATGCTTTATTCAATCTGGCCAATTGTGTAATGATCTGATTCTTAATGGAAACTCGACGGAGAGAAATTAGGATAGATCGTGATCCATGCAGCTAGTTTAATTGCCCGTTGTGACGTCGGGATTAGTTGATTAAACTTAGATTCCTAAAATGAATCAGAGCGTAATAATTAATGATTTTTTAATGGCGCTAAGGACACTTAGGTTGTTAAAATGAATTAATTACAATTAGGTGAAACCGACAGGAGAGCCTATGTGATTAAAGGAGATTCTAGGATTATAATTTGTTGGGCAATGAAATAAGATAATTATAACAATTGTTTAGCTAATAATTGATTTTCAAGACCCCTCTTCACATTAAAAGAAAACTCTTTCTCCATCTTTTATTTTTTTATTATTTATCAACTTATTTTCTTCAATTGGTTAAATTTTAAATTCCTCTTTATTGCATGAGTTGTTCCCTAAATATTATTTCGTCCAAGTACTTTTAGTGCTCAAGAGACTTTACTTTTGCTTAATTTTCGCTTCGCCTCCCTGTGGATTTGATACTCGGTATTACTACCGTTTTATATTACTTGTGACGACCCGTGCGCTTCCGGTAATCGCCCAACACTAAACACAATCAATAGTTTTATTAGGATTCTTTGATTGATTGTTTGCAAAATTGATTGGATTTGTACAATGGTTTGTATTGCTTGTGTGATGGGTTAAGGCAAAGATAACCAATACTGTCAATGTTTGTTTTTTTCAGCAATGTCTTCCTCAATCATCGCTTTACTTAAAAATGAAAAATTAACCGACGAGAATTTCCCTACATGGAAATCCAACCTGAATATGTTTTCTGTTGTTGAGGATCTCCGGTTTGTCTTAACGGAGGAGTGCCTTCCAGTTCCCCCTCGCACTGTAGCTCAGGCTGTAAAAGACGCCCACGACCGCTGGACTAAGGCCAACGAAAAGGCCCGTGTATATATCTTGGCCAACTGAACTAAAGTCTTGGCCAAGAGATACGAGACTGTGGAAACTGTAAGGGAAATTATGAATTCCCTTAGGAGATGTTGACTACCATCCTTTCAACTCCACCACGATGCTTTGAAAAATGTTTTCAACTCCTGCATGGAAGAGGGGCATCCTATTTGGGAACACGTTCTCGACATGATGGACCAATTCAACATCGCAGAGGCTAATGGCGGGGTCGTCTGCGAGAGGAGTCAGATTGCTTTCATACTGCATTCGCTTCCACCAAGCTTCATGCAGTTTCGAACGAATGCGAGCATAAATAAGATTCAATTCAACCTGACCACCCTTCTAAATGAGTTATAAGTTTATGAGTCCATACTGAAAAGCAAGAGCAAAAATTTGGTGAAAGGAGAGGCCGATGTGGCCCATTCCAAAAAGAAGTTCCTTAAGGGTTCCACCTCAGGAACAAAACATGTACCTCAAGCTTCTTCATCGAAGCAAATTCAGAATAAGAAGGGTGACAAGGGGAAGGCTCCTGCGAAGGTTGTACAGGGCAAGGGAAAGGCCAAGGTCGTGGCCAATAAGGGCAAGTGCTTCCACTGCAATGTGGATGGTCACTGGAAGAGGAATTGCCCTCGTTACCTTGTTGAGAAGAAGAGAGAAAAGGAAGGTAAATATGATTTACTTGTTTTAGAAACTTGCCTTGTCGAACATGATGAATATGTCTGGATATTAGATTCGGGAGCCATTAATCATGTTTGTTCTTCTTTTCAGGGAAATGATTTCCAGCAACTTCAAGATTGTGAGATGACTCTCAAGGTTGGAATGAGAGATGTCATTTCAGCAAGAGCAGTGGGAGTTGTTAAGTTGTTTTTCAGAAATAGGTTTTAATTTTAGAGAAATTTTATATAGTTCCTAAAATTAAAAGGAACCTTATTTCTGTTTCTGAATTGTTAGAACAAAATTATTCTATTTCTTTTGAGTTCAATGAAGCGTTCATTTTACGAAATGGAGTACTTATGTGTTCTGCTAAACGTGAAAACAACTTATATTTGTTAAGACCAACTGATACTAAAGCAATTTTAAATCACGAGATGTAAAAAACGGTTGAAACACAAAATAAAAGGTAAAAGATTTCTCCCAAAAGTAACAATACATATCTTTGACATTTACGTCTTGGTCATATTAACATCGATCGGATCGGTCGTTTGGTAAAGAATGGACTTTTAACCTATTTGGAAGATGATTCTTTACCACCCTGTGAATCGTGTCTCGAGGGTAAAATGACTAAGAGGCCTTTTACTGGAAAAGGTTTTCGTGCCAAAGAATCTCTAGAGTTGATACATTCGGATCTTTGTGGTCCAATGAATGTAAAAGCTCGAGGAGGTTATGAATATTTCATCTCTTTCGTAGATGATTATTCTAGATATCGTTACTTATAGATGAGGCAAAATTCTGAAGCTCTTGAAAAGTTTAAAGAGTTTAAGATTGAAGTAGAAAACCTATTAGGTAAAACTATTAAAACACTTCGATCAGATCGAGGTGGAGAGTATATGGATCAAACATTCTAGGATTATATGATAAAACATGGAATCCAATCCCAACTCTCAGCACCTGGTACACCTCAGCAAAATGGTGTATCAGTAAGGAGAAATATAACCTTGTTAGACATGGTTCGTTCAATGATGAGCTATGCTCAATTGCCTAGCTCGTTTTGGGGATATGCAGTAGAGACTGTAGTACATATTCTAAACAATGTTCCCTCGAAGAGTGTTTCTAAAACACCTTTCGAGCTATGGAGGGGGCATAAACCTAGTTTGCGTAACTTCCGTATCTGGGGTTGTCCTGCACACGTGCTAGTGACAGATCCTAAGAAACTGGAACCTCGTTTTAGAGTATGCCAATTTGTTGGTTACCCTAAAGAAACGAGAGGTGGTCTTTTCTACGACCCTCAAGAAAACAAAGTGTTTGTATCGACTAACACTACTTTCTTGGAGGAAAACCACATTAGAGATCACAAACCAAGTAGTAAATTAGTGTTAGGAGAAGCTACTGAAGAGTCAGCAATAGTTGTTGATGAAGCTGGTCCTTCAACAAGAGTTGATGTAGGAGCCAGTTCTTCTGGTCAATCTCATCCTCCTCACATAGTGGGAAAGCCTCGACGCAGTGGGAGGGTTGTTATACAACCTAATCGTTACTTGGGTTTAACTGAAACTCAAGTCGTCATACCTGATGATGGGCTTGAGGATCCATTGTCTTATCGTCAGGCAATGAATGATGTAGATAGAGACGAATGGGCCAAAGCAATGAACCTTGAGATGGAGTCTATGTACTTCAATCAAGCTTGGGAACTCGTAGATCCACCTGAAGGGGTCAAACCCATAGGATGTAAATGGATCTATAAGAGGAAAAGAGATGCAACTGGGAAAGTCCACTTTCAAAGCGAGACTTGTAGCATAGGGTTATACCCAAAGAGAAGGGGTGGACTATGAGGAAACCTTTTCTCCTGTTGCTATGTTAAAGTCAATAAGAATTCTCTTATCCATAGCCACATATTATGACTTTGAAATATGGAAGATGGATGTCAATACTGCTTTTCTTAATGGTAATCTTGATGAAAATATCTTTATGTCTCAACCCGAAGGGTTCATAACCCAAGGTTAGGAGCAAAAAGTTTGTAAACTGAATCGACCCATTTATGGGTTGAAACAGGCATCCAGATCTTGGAACATTAGAATTGATACTGAGATCAAATCTTTTGGCTTTGACCAAAATGTTGATGAGCCTTGTTTTTACAAGAAGATCAACAGAAACAAAGTAGCTTTTCTAATACTATACGTTGATGACCTCCTACTCATTGGGAATGATGTAGGATATCTGTATGACGTAAAAGAATGGCTAGTGGCCCAATTCCAAATGAAAGATTTAGGAGAGGCCCAATATGTTCTTGGAATCCAAATTATTCAGGATTGAAAGAACAAAACGCTAGCCCAATCTCAAGCAACGTATATCGACAAAATGTTGTCTTGATATTCAATGCAAAACTCCAAGAAGGATTTATTGCCTTTCAGGCATGGGATTCACTTGTCTAAGGAACAATGTCATAAGACACCTCAAGAAATTGAGGATATGAGACGGATTCCCTACGCCTCAGCTGTGGGCAGCTTAATGTATGTTATGCTCTGCACTAGGCCTGATATTTGTTATGCAGTAGGGATAGTCAGCAGATATCAGTCAAATCCAGGGTTAGACCATTGGACTGTCGTTAAAGGAATCCTCACGTATCTTAGGAGAACGAGGGACTACATGCTGGTGTTTAGGGCTAAAGAGTTAGTTTTAATAGGATACAACAACTCTGACTTCCAGTCTAACAAGGATTCTAGGAAATCCACGTCAGGGTCAGTGTTCACCTTTAACAGGGGAGCTGTAGTTTGGAGAAGCATCAAACAAGGATGCATAGCTGACTCAACCATGGAGGCTGAGTATGTAGCTGCTTGTGAAGCAGCTAAGGAAACGATTTGGCTAAGGAAGTTCTTGACAGATTTGGAAGTTGTTCCAAATATGAACTTTCCCATAACATTATACTGTGACAACAGTGGGGCTGTAGCCAATTCTAAGGAACCTCGCAGCCACAAACGAGGAAAACACGTCGAGAGGAAATATCACCTGATACTGGAGATTGTGCAACGAGGAGATGTGGTCGTTACCCAGATCGATTCGGAGCACAACATTATTGATCCGTTTACAAAGGCTCTCTCGACTAAAGTGTTCGAGGGTCATCTAAAGAGTCTAGGTTTGAGAGTCATGTATATAGTTTAATCTAGGGCAAGTGGGAGATGCGTAATGGGTGTAAGGATGCCCTGGTTTATTATATTTTGTATATTTACCTTTTATGTAATGTACAATATACATTTACCATTTCCAGCTTTGGATTATTCTGTATATACTTTTCCCATTATCTTGAGTTTTAGTTCAAGTGGGAGTTTGTTGGGTTTTATGCCCTAAAACTCGTAGATAGTAAATGTAACATTTGACCGAACATTAATAAAATCATGGATGATTCATTTATCTTGTTTGTATTGAGTAATCTTGTCTTATTAACCCTAATCCAATAAACCAAACATCCTAGGTTGTTAGTATGAGGTTTGAACTAGTATGTAGGGACATATGGGGATCAATGTTCAAGTTACAGCCTAAAGAGTCTATAGTATAGGGATAGGCTGGGTACCTTATCCTGGTGACACTATGGATACGACCCGCTTTGTATTGTGATACAAACACAATGATCCAACACGTTCATGTAGTGGACATGCGAGTGAGGGTATCTTGTTGGTGCGTCGTCGGCTGAATAGATGGGAGTGAGATAAGATGATAAATGAAATAATAAAGAATAATTCAACTAACACTTAAGTGCAAGTATACACTGTCGCATGTAGTAATAAAAAACCTTAGAAGTATTCCAAGGGTATCGATCCCACGAGGACTAAATTGGAAATTCAAATTTGATGAAGAAGTTGCTCAAATGATTGCTTTTGAAAAGGTAACGAAAGAAAATAAGTTGATTGATTGGGTTTTTGAAAAGATAGATAAAACAAGCAAATAAATAATAAAGAATAACAATAATAAACAACCGAGGTATTCAACATGGATTCATCCCTAAGGCAATAACCATAGTCATGCAATATCTAACTTAAGCGTATTCAATGCCTTGGGTAAGATTTAACTTGTATTTGGCCCTTGTTCCCAAAAACCGTTAGAAGGCTAAGCGAGTACCGTTATGCACATTTCTGTGACTCGACTCCGACATAGATAATTCACGAATGCAACCTATAACCCTATAGTCGATATAGGGTGCCTTAGGCAGCTTGCCCCATACCGCCAAACAATCTCTTTCGAGTTTTTTCTCGTATATCACCTTTATGAGAACCGATATCGTTTGTCCCTTTCGAGATCAAACTCACATAGCATGCAAAGTCTAAGTGATCAAGTTAAACTCAGCAAGATTAGAGTGATAATCAATAAAGAATGACATGCATTAAACACAACTTAAGCAAATAATACACTTTCAAACCATTAAACCATAAGGGAATTCACCACATTGAACCACTCAACGAGATTTAGCTACTCATGATGGAATAAAAAGCAAATGAACAAATTTTCATTGAAATAAGAATGTAAATAATACAGAATAATGAAAAGATTCAAAAGTTGGAAATAAAGGAGATAGCTAAATATTATGGGTTTTTCTATTTACTCAATCCTTCTAGAGTACGCTAAGACACTCCACTTTTTCGCTTTTACAAGTGTGAATGGGTGAAACTATCTACAAACCATAAGGTTTGATGTCTAACTCTCTTAGGTTAGGATTTGGTCATCTAAGAAGGACCTCGGGCATCCCTACTCATTGGCATTGAGCCAGGGTTTTGCACCACCCTTTTCTTCCAAGTGAGTTATGCTTGAATTTGACTTCGAATCTCGAGCTTATATAGTGTAGACAATGGTTGTGGAGCTGTGAAATAGGTGCTGGAAGGTTGCCCAGTCAGTTTCGGGGTCAAAACAACCAATTAGGTGCGAAGAAGACTCGTCAACAACGACATGCGGACGACTCGGAACGACTTCAGATTTTTCCAGAAATGCGATCGCATTTCATTTTTTCCTTCCCAGAAATCCGGTCGCATTTCTGGGGAATTTCAGCTTTTCCTCTGTTTTTCTGCACAACAACAAACTAAGTCAAATTCTCTTAAAATCAAGTCTTTTTAAGCACAAATGAGTTAGATTTGACAAAAGTGATTCTTAACACCCTAACTTATCAAATTAAGCATATTTTGAGCTCGGGAACAGTAAATTGATCACAACATACAACATTTAACCAAGAAATGAGCTAAATATAAGGGTAAAATAGGTATATTTTTTATCCTTATCACCTGTGCAATGAGTTTGCATAAGACCGGACCACAAAATAGTTAACCACTAGCTGTTACACCGTTAGCTAGCTAGTTTTCTATTTCACTAGGATGACCTAGGCAACTTTGTCTCAATCCTGACTGGGTTATGGACTCCTATTCATAAGGGATTATCCTTTGATTTGTATGGGTGAGAGTGGCCAATATGCCAACTCAATAAGCCTACCATTTTGGGGACAAGTCCGAGTGGGGAGCTGGGAACATAATCACACAAGATGGAATTCACTCCTTTCCGACTCTAGGTTAAGTAAAGGTGTGTTCCCTTAAGTGGTGTCTCCGCGTATTGAACAATGGGCCCTACATGGCACGAGAGGGACTTATGTTTTTTGGTTGGACCTCAAACAGGTTGTTCATTAGAGAAGCACTGGGACTTAAGGATAAAGACGTAACCCAGGGGTAAAACGATAATTTGACCTAGCTGGGGTACGAACACACGTGAAAGACTGACTTGTTGTCATTGGTCGATATCTGTGGACACAAAAATATATCTGCAATGAGAAGAGTGCAGCTGTGGTTCTTTAGTGGAGTGAACCACAGTTAACGAACATTGATTAACTTGGTTAATGAGTTTAGCCAATTAATCTCATATCGTTGGAGCTTTTGATATGTAGGCCCATTAGGTCCCATCAGTAGCTCGTTTAGGGTGTTGAGGTAAATTTCTAAGGGAGAATTGTATATTCGAAGGGGTTCAAATATTAAGTTTAAAATATGGATTGGATTCATATTAAAACTATATGTTATAATTAATGCGCATTAGATGAACATTAATACTATAGTTCATTTGAGAGAAATATAACTAAATATATGATATTTAATTATAATATTAATTAATTGTTGAATTAATTAATTATTTGTTTTAATTTAATTTAATTAAATTTGATTTAATTGAATTACATTAAAACTATAGGTTATGTGGAATATTTATATAAATGTGTTTTATCTAAATGATATTAAATTAAATGTTAATTTAATTAAATAATTAATTAATAATTTTATTTATTAATTAATTTTACATCAGTTTTGGTTAACTGAACTAAACCTAGTCTTCCACTAACCTAGGGCAAAAACGTGTATAAGAGGAATTTTAGGAGGGAGTGGTTTTCATCTGTTGAGTAACTCCTCCCAATCGTGAATCTCTTTCACTCTCACATTAGAAAAAGTTCTCTCAACCTCTCTCACTCTCTTGTGTATTCCAGAGAAGATTAGAGAGAAAAAAATCTCATCAATTCCCTTAGAGTTTTTTGATCCCACAAGCAACCTCATCCAAGTTCGCAAGGAGAATACCAGTGCAACTCTATTGGTGGTGTTCGCGAACAATTCCAGCAAAGAAGGTCTTTGGAGGTTGTTGTGTTTTGTGCAATTTGGAAAGGAATTTGGCGAATTTTGATCAAGAACAACTTCGGTAGTAAGTATCACGTTCTTTGATCATTAGGATCGATTATAGAATTGATCTAGATAGTTTTTATCTGATTTAGAGCATGTTTTATAACATTTTCCAGCAAATTATATTTAATTATACTGCTGTGAATTATGTTGCCGTCGTATTGGTATCCCAATCGACGTTTAAATCGATTTGGTCCCCTGATCATTTCCGCTGCGCTCTAGGGCTTTTATCCCTACGAAATTAAATACCCATTGACTTTTGGTTGTGATTTCTAGGTTGGTAGTGTGTGGGTGGTTTAGTTTTTGATTTGGAGCGGATTTGAGACCCCGGGCAGCAACGGTGGTTCTATTGTGGTAAGTTTGGGAGTTAAATCTTTATTGGAATTTCATTGTGGATGTTGGGTTGTTTTAAGTAAAACCCCTATTGATTGAGAGTTTCTTCCCTTTGTTGTGTAGTTTGGTTGAAGGTCTTGGAGCTAAGGAATTTATTTAGATCTTATAAAATTAATTAAGGCAATGTAAGTGGCTTTACTGTTGAACTTTTTAATTGGGTGCACGTGTTTGATTTTCCAAAATTTATGTGCCTCTGTGAGTTGTTTGATTATGTTTTCGTTATGATAAAATTGTTGTAAGCATGAGATTTATTATTATAGCTTGCATTTGATGATATTTGAAATATTTAAGTTGGTGGTCTCTAAAAATTTTATTATATGTATGAGTTTAAATTATTTATAAGTTTTTCTTAAATATTTGAAAGTGTGCATGAAATTGATGTACATAAAGAGAAGCCTACACATGACTTAGAGACAAGAAATTGATGTACCTAATTTGAGGTTCGTGAAATTGACGACCTCGAGGTTCGTGAAATTGACGACCTCCGTGGGAGACATGAAATTGATGTGTCTAGGATATGCATGAAATTGATGTATATCCTCTTAGTAATAAGTTAAAATAAAGTTTAGAGCCACCAAAAAGATTTTTGTTCTTGATTTTTAAAACGTGTTTAAAGCGTGACCCAACCTCAATAGTAGGGTCACTTACTGAGTATTTTAAATACTCATTATTTTCAAAAATATTTTTTTTCAGGTAAAGGCAAGGGCAGGTGAAAGGCGATTGATGAGAATCCGTTAGGCAGCCATGAGAGGACCTGAATTTCATATTTTATTTTTCTTCCTCTTTAAGAACTCTGTTTTACTTTATTTGAATTGTAAAATTTGTTTGAGAAATTTTCTAGAGGCCATGTACATTTATATTTTAGAAATTATTTAAGAATATTTAAAACCTTTAAAATTATGGATCCTGAATAAAAGTTTTGTTTTGAGGTTTTTACTTAAATTAGTGTTTATGTTTTAAAATGTTTTTATTTAAAAATGCCTCCAAAGCATGCATTGTCGTAATGGACCCGAAAAGATTATTTAAGAAGTTGGGTCGTTACAGTTAATGTACTTATTGAGAAATTGAGTGGAGCTATAGTGAGGTACCCCTACATATGAACTCTATGCTTTGGTAAGATGATACGAATCCTACCATGCTATCCAAGAATAAAGAAAAGCTTAAAAATGGAGATACATTGAATCCTCAAAAGCTTCATTTATGACGAACCAAAGTCAGACTCAAGTTTCATTAACTAAAGTCGAGTCACATAAATTTGACATCAAGTTTTATTTAGTGAACTCAAGTTCAACTCAAGCTTCATTGAAGACAAGTCAAAGCGTCATTTATGGAACATGAGTTTCAAGCTACTTCAAGTGAGGCTTCATTTATTCAAGGGAGGTTTAAAATATTAACTTGGCTGATTGAAAACTCTTATTCTTAGATTTATGGTGCCTTTTGAATTGTATTTTCAATTTTTGGTCATTTTATTTACTTTTTAGGTTACATTTAGTTAATGGCTGATTATGGTCATAAAGTTGGAATGTTACAACTCTTGATATGCCTCATGGAAGGTCTAGGGTTCAATTTTAAGGCTATATAGAGGCATGTAATTCCTTTATATAAAAAAAATGAAGACTTGGAAATGTAGTAAATGAGTCATTGAGCTTTTTCTTTTAGCCTAGAGCTAAGTTTATTTGCAATTCTATGTAGTTTAGGTTACATACTGAGAATCATTCAATCTTGACTTGATCAATCATGCTTGTGGAGTGATTCGAATCTCAAACAAGTTTTCTTGCCTTGAGATATTTGATCGACAAGGTAATCCGTTTTTTTACTTTCCTTTGGGTTGATTTTCAAATCGGTTTTGGGGTTTTTCAGAGTTGAGATCTAAAGGTCTTGTTTTTAGCAAGGTTGTCAAATCCATTTCTTGGAAGTTTCATAACATTTGGTATCAGAGTTACTTTGATTTCATAACATTTGGTATTAGAGCCAGGTTTGTCAGCAAGGTTTTTGAAATTGAGTTCTATGGGTCTTGTTTGTCAGCAAGGTTTTTGATATTGAGTTCTATGGGTCTTGTTTGTCATCAAGGTTTTTAAATCCAATTATCAAGTGTTTCATAACATTTGGTATCAAAGATTTTGGCTCAAGATCAGATATATGTTTCCTTTGCGTTTATCTTGAATTTGTTTCGATTTCTTTGGTTATTTTTTTTAATCTATTCAGTTTCATAGTTTGTCTAAAAGCTCCAAAAACTTGTATTTTCGTAGGTCTTTTTATCTTTCTGTCTTCTATGATATTTTAGACCAAGATCTAAGCTACAACTTTTTCTTCTATGGTATTTTCAAATTCGTCTTTCGGGAGAAAAGTGTGCATTTTCTAATATGTTCTTGAAAACTGCCATGTTTATTAAATTTGTTCTTTTCTTTTTTCGCTTCTAGAACATGCTAAATCAGAAATTTTCCCTTTTTGATATGATCTTGGTGTTTTAATCTGACCTTGGACATCAAATCTCAGTTGTTACAATTTGAAATTTGTAAAAGTTGACTGTTACATATTTAATTTTGACAGTTACAATTTTGTATATTAAATTTTTTTGCCCATTGGAAGTTACGACTCTTTATGATTGAGTTTTGTAGCTCATGTGTGTTATAAAGGCTATTTTCAACTCCATAATATCTAAAATAGTCGTTGGACTTCATTTTTTTCAGAGTTACATTCTTGACTCTTTAAACTCCTTTTATCAATAGCATTGAATCCATCTTTGGTCATGCATAACATCTTTTCTATCTTGTACATGTTTGTGTTCTAAATAATTTCATAGTTAAGTCTGTTTGCATGTTCAAAGTGTGCTACTACTCATTCTATTGCAAACAATCTTGGCTTCCCTATTTCAAAAATTTGAGAGGTGAAAATGATAGTTTGGATCGAGTGAATTGTGAAAATGACTGAAACACGAGTGACCTAAGTTTCCATGAGAAAACACATGTGAGAGAGTGGTGTGAGGTCCTTTGTGTTTTCTTAACATGTTTTTGCAGTAATGTTCCACAAAATGATTATTCGAGGACGAATCCTCTTGAAGAAGGGGAGGATGATACAAATTCTACCATGCTATCCAAGAATAAAGAAAAGCTTCAAAATGGAGATACAATGAATACCCTCAAGCTTCATTTATGACCAACCAAAGTCAAACTCAAGTTTCATTAAATAAAGTCTAGTCACATAAATTTGATGTCAAGTTGTATTTAGTGAGCTCAAGTTCAACTCAAGCTTCATTGAAGACAAGTCAAAGCATCATTTATGGAATATGGACTTCAAGCTGCTTCAAGTGAGGCTTCATTTATGCAAGGAAGGTTAAAAATAGGGAAAATACACTTTTAGTCTCTGAGGTTTGGTTTTGGTCCTTGAATTTTCAAACTCGACATTTTAGTCCCCAAGGTTTGCATTTAGTATCATTTTTGTCCCTCCATCCAATTTTTCGTTTATAACTAACCGTCTGTTAACGTGGCAAACATTTTTTTATTAAAAACATATATTTTTTTAAAAAAATTTAAATAAAATAATATAATGAATATTTTTTTCATTATTTTTCTTTTTTCTTCATCTTCTTCCCCACCATCCTTCAACTCCATCTTCTTTCGTACCATCCTTCACATCTTCTACAACCGACGTCGGTGGTTGACTTTTTTTTTCCTTCCCTTTTTCCTTATTTCTTCTTCTTTTCTTCTTCTCCTTCTCCTTCTCTCTTCGTTTTCTTTTTTGGGATAAGACCAGATCTAGGAAAAACAAATCTGGAAAATAGGCTAGCCGACGACTCTATTTGATGCCTCCGTTTCGGCGATTCGATGGGCTGTTCGAAATCACGAAAAAAACCCACCTGCAAGCTTATGAAAAAACCCACACACCCACGCCGATGGGGCTATTCGAAATCACGAAAAAAACCCACCTGCAAGCTCACAGAAAAACCCACACATTGCTGTGTCAAAATCGCGAACGTCGCTGCACCGCCATTGACGAGGGTGCTCACTGGAAGGACGCTCGACCCGAGAAGACACGCTTGCCACCGATGTTGTGCCGAGAGGACCTCCTTCGTTTCAGATCTATGGTGCGTTTGCTGCTACTGGCTAGAAGAATAGAGAGAAGGAAAATAAAAGAAAAATAAAAAATAGAGAGGAAAAGATGGAGGATTCGAGAGAGAGAGAGAGAGAGAGAGAGAGAGAGAGAATCGTGAGGAAAAGATGGAGAATTCAAGGAGGAAAGTTGTTGTCCGTTTTCTGCTACTCGCCGAAGGCTTGCTGTGTTCGTCGGAGAGGACGTCGGAGATGGAGGGGGCCGACGGCTTGAAGGAGAAGAAGATGAGGGAGGTCTTTGTTAATAAAGAGATGGAAGAAAAGTGAGGAAGAAGAGAAGAAGAAGAAGAAGAAGAAGAAGAAGGAAAGTGGTCGTCGATGGCGGGGCTGCAACTAGGGTTGTGGTGATGTGAAAGTGAAGAAGGTGATGAAGGTGAATAAGAAAAAGAAAATAATCAAATATTATTTTATTTTAGAAAACTAAAAAATAATTTTTTTAATAAAAAAAAATATGTGCCACGTTAGCATTCCGTTAAGTTCGAATGGAAAAATGGATGGAGGGACCAAAAGAAAACTAAAACAAAACCTCAGGAGCTAAATTGTTAGTTTAAAAACTCAGGGACCAAAATGGAACCTAACCCAAAGCTAAGGGACCAAAAGCATACTTTTCCCTTAAAAATATTAACTTGGCTGATTGAAAACTCTTATTCTTGGACTTATGGTGCCTTTTGAATGTATTTAAAATTTTTGGTCATTTTATTTACTTTTTAGGTTACATTTAGGGTCCGTTTGGAATACATTTTAATTTAAATGTTTTCAAGAATGCATTTTAAAAAAAAAACATTTTGTACAAAAATTGTTTAAAATTTAAACACTATATGTTTGATTGCTTTCCTCATAGGTGTTTCTATACACAAGTTTATTGTATACTAAAGACTCTTTTTTAAAAAGTTGGTTTCAAATGTTTCTCTAACAAAATGGTGTATTTATCAATCTCGTTTTCTAATAAGTCATTTTTAGTGGTTGCCAAACACTAGAAATTTTTTCAAAATGATTTTTTTTTCAAAATTAAACACTTGAAAAGTTAAACCAAACACACCCTTAGTTAATGGTTGATTATGGTCATAAAGTTGGAATGTTACAACTCTTGAAATGCCTAAGGGAAGGTCTAGGGTTCAATTTTAAGGCTATATAAAGCCATGTAATTTCTTTGTAAAAAAACAGAAGACTTGGAAATGTAGTAAAATGAGCCTTTGAGCTTTTCCTTTAGCCTAGAGCTAGGTTTATTTGCAATTCTATGTAGTTTAGGTTGCATGTTGAGAATCGTCATTCAAACTGACTTGATCAATTATGTCTGTGGAGTGATTCAAAATCTCAAACAAGTTTTCTTGCCTTGAAATATTTGATCGACAAGGTAATCCGTTTTTTTTACTTTCCTTGGGTTAATTTTCAAATCGGTTTTGGGGTTTTCAGATTTGAGATCCAAAGGTCTTGTTTTTCAGCAAGGTTGTTAGATCCATTTCTTGGGAGTTTCATAACATTTGGTATCATAGTTGCTTTGATTTTATAATATAAGAGCTCTTCAAACTTGGCATCATTATTTATGGTCAATGAACTTTCAGGGAAGGATGATTCATAATTGCTTTATTAGAATGCTACTGAATATGCTTGATGATTACTATAGATGCCAGGGCAAAGAATAAATAGAGGGAAGAGAGGGCTGAGGAAAAATTCCTTCCCAATACCCAAAGGACACGTAATGACAGCCCAAACAGAATAACAACAATCCAAGCGACACGATTTAATAGAACGTTGCTAGAGCTCTTCAAGCGACGTTGTAGAGACCTTTGTTCTCACATCCCCCCTCAAACGAGAGGGTGATAGCAACACACCGAGTTTGTTGCGAATGGACGAAAACTAGGTTTCAGACAAGGGTTGTAATGCCCTAGGCCCAGGATTCAGAATCCGGATTCAGCACCTAACGGCCCCGACATTCCCCGGCGACCTGGCCACCCACCATACTTGTCTGAATCTGCTTCTAAGAGTGGAGACTGTCCCCACAAACCAACACGGAGTCCTTTCAGCATGCTTTGTCCTCACTCACATGCTTCCTAGGAAAATTCCCAGGAGGTCACCCAACATAGAACTTCTCCAAGCGAAGCACGCTTAACTTCAAAGTTCCTATGATTGAGCCACCGAAAATGAAGGTGCACCTTGTTGGTATAGGTAGTATCTATCAATTCTTTTAAACTTATCTTGACCATACTTTCATCTCCTCAGGATCCTTCTCATTCGGATGTGATCTAGGTTCATTCATGTACCCCTCCTATCCTTGGGTGTTATAAGGGCTTCGTGAGAGCATCAACTAACTACTCGGAAGACGGAACATAACAAACATCCACCATCTTGGCCAGCACTATATCACAAACCAAATGAACATCGAGTTCAACGTGCTTATTGCAAGAATGGGAAGCCATCAAACAGCAACGAAGCAACCAACATGCTTTTCAAGCGCAAACAACATACTTCTCAAAGCTATAAACACAACAACATGCTTAAAAGCAAGTAAAGTGAATGACTCTCCTAAGCCAAACATCATGCATCTTTCTATGCAACTCACTAACTACCCATGCTCCATGAGCTCACTCAACAAACTTATTTATCCCTCACTTGGCTCTCCAAGACTAATCCTTCGAGTCGCACTTGAAGGTGTTCATATAACACATGCGGAAGCAATTTTAGGATCGGAGGCACTCAACTACATCAATTTCAGAAAATGAAAACATGTTGTCCAAATACCGTAAGGAGAGAGCAGAATTTTTACCAACCTTTTGGAGACCGATTCAACAACTCCCTTTGATTCCTTTGATCACGAACGATGTGTGGACCACCTCTAGTGTCTTCCCTACTATTCTCCGGCCCAAGAACGACTTGTGGGAGTCTATAGAGATAGGGAATGGGAAGGGAATGCTTGAAATTTCAAGCATTAGAGAGATATATGGAGATGAGAGCGTTTGAGACCAAAATCCAGCAGCATAACAATATGGAAAATGGCTCTCCTTCCTTTGAATCTGATTCATACTCCTTATATAGACATCTTCCATGCAAAGAGAAGCCTCATGACACTAGACACATGGTGAAATTGCAACTCAAAGTGGATTCTAGGTGTTTGATTCACAACACATGCAACGAGTGCATGATTGTGTTGTTTTCCACTATGCATTAACATGCAAGAGTGGGAATGCCACTAAATCCACTTAAAATTGAATCTAAATTCTCAATTTTCAGCTTGCAATTCATTCCTATTTCAATTCAAAATTGAAATTAATTTCTAGGCAATTAATTGGTATAATTCCAAGTAATTTTTACATGATTAATCCAATTAATCTTTATCACCTAGTGCCATGAATTATATATGATTCCTAATACATATATATAGTATTCAAAACACTTTTAAATACTTCATCTCTCATTTTCTAATTTAATTCATAATTAAATTATTGTGTCAAACACAATTTATGATAATAGTCGTTTTCCCAATTTTGAAAGATTCAAAGCTTCCTATCTTTTTGTTCTAGGCTTTGTTCCGATATGAGCTAGTAGGGGGACCTAATGGACCTATAGATCATGGGCTCAAACGATTCGAGGCTAACCGACTAATCTCATTATCCAAGCTAGCCAACATTCATTAACTACCGGGACACTCAACTATAGCCCGATAGTTGCACTCCCCTTACTATAGATATATTTTCGTCCACTTGATTTAACCATGATTAGTAAGTCGATCCTTCACAGGTTGTTCGTAGCTATAGCTAGGTCAAAAAGCCATTTCACCCCTATAGTACTTCTAGTTCCTTAAGTCCCACTGATCCTCTAATGAACAATTGGTTTATGGTCCAACCATAAAACCGAGTCCCTCTCGGGCCAATGAGAGGGTGGGATCCCTTTGTTCAAGCCCCAGAGTCAGCACTTAAGGGAACAACCTCTCTACTATCCCTAATTCGGGTAGGAGTGAATTCTTTCTTGCACGACTATGTCCCCAGCTATCTACCCGTTCCTATCCCTGAAATGGGAGGCTTATTGAGTTGGTGATACTAAGCCACCCTCACCTATGCAGATCTAAGGATAAGCCCGAATAAATAGGAGTTCATAGTTAGCTTAGGATTAAGATCGAGTTACCTAGGTCATCACATGAAATAGTCAGTCTCGTTAGTAAACGGTGTTATAAAGCGAGAGCGACTTATTTCTCGGTCCTGGTCTTATGCAAACTCATTGCATAAGACACCCCGACTCGCATGTCTCTACATGGACAATTTAGGATCACATCGTCTATACTATCTATAAAGTGGGTCGCGTCTCATAGTGTCTCCAGAATAAGGTGCCCAACTCTATCCCTATACTATAGACCATTTTGGCTATTACTCAAGCTTGATCCATTTTTTATGTCTCTACATAAAGCTCAAGTATTCATCCTATAGCCATTGATCTTAGTTTATTGGATTTGGGTTATTATATGTGCAATTTACTTTATTCAGTAATAACTTTACTGAATTAATCTCGATAACGCCTTTATCGAATAAGTATGTATAATTCGTTTAATATTCACTATCTAAAAGTTTTAGGACACAATCCCAACAATCTCCCACTTGAACTAAAACTCTAGTTTAGAGATGTACTATAATCTATAACAACAGTGGGTGAATAAATACTTGTATTAATAAAAAAGTAAAAATACAATAAACTAGGGCATCTAAATACCCAGTATACTGAGGCATCGACATACTGGTTACAATTCTCCCACTTGACCTAGATTATTTCTCGTACACATCTTGCAGACCTAGACCTTCTAGATGACTCTCGAACACTTTAGCCGTGAGAGCCTTCATGAATGGATCAGCAATGTTGTGCTCCGACGCTATCTTCGTGACGATCACGTCTCCTCGGTGCACAATCTCCCTAATGAGATGGTATTTCCTTTCGATGTGTTTGCCTCTCTTATGGCTGCGAGGTTCCTTTGAGTTTGCAACTGCGCTGCTATTATCACAATACAAGGTGATAGGAAGATGCATATTTGGAACGGCTTCCAAGTCAGTTAGGAACTTCTGAGGCATACTGCCTCTTTTGCTGCTTCGCAAGCGGCTACATATTCGACCTCCATGGTCGAGTGTGCAATGCATCCTTGCTTGATGTTGCACCATACTATTGCTCCTCCATTTAGAGTGAATACTGACCCCGATGTAGATTTCCTCGAATCTTTATCGGTTTGAAAGTCAGAATCAGTGTATCCTGTAAGGATCAAATCCTTCGAACCATACACAAGCATATAGTCCCTCGTTCTCCTTAGATATTTGAGGATACTTTTAACGGCTGTCCAGCCATCGAATCCTGGATTTGATTGATATCTACTGACAATCCCTACTGCATAACAAATGTCAGGTCTTGTACACAATATGGCATACAATAGGCTACCTACTGTAGAGGCATAGGGAAAACGTCTCATGTCCTCAACTTCTTGAGGTGTCTGAGGACACTGTTCCTTAGACAAAATAATTTTGTGCCTGAAAGGTAATAGTCCTTTCTTGGAATTTTGCATTTTATATCTGTAGACACCGTATTTGGTCCGGCTTGATTTTCAGTAATAATGTTTGAAGGTTTCCAATATTTGGTGGTCAATTTGTTTTTTCTTGTATGTCAACAAAAGCATACCTCAACTGACATAAAGTCGCATTGATAACCACGAGGTCTGTGGTTCAAACCATCTTTCTCATATGTTTTTATCAAAAATTCGTTTTTTTTTTAATTTTTTGTTTATTTATTTAATTATTTTTTTTTTTTTTTTTTTTTTGGTCTTCCCCATTCCTATTCAAGGGAAAGCTTACCTATTCAAAAGAATTTGCATGGCTCTCATTTTTTTATTTTTTTTATTTTTTTTCTTTTTTCCACCATTTTCTCATCCATCCTCCCCCTAATTTAGTAACCCTTCAAGTATAAAAATGGGGGAGATGGAGGATGAAGGAAACGGGAAAAACAAGAAGAAGGAGAGGAAGTTTAGAATTTATAGAGGGAGTGGATTTAAGTTAAATAATTTAAAACTAAACATATAGAATTTTTTGTCTTGTTTTGTTTGTTTATTAGTTTTTTTTTGTATTAATGTTGTAAAACAAAGAAAAAGGGCGAAAAATGAAGAAGAAAAAAGAAACCTTTGCCAATTTGGAAACTAACAACATACGAGGGATTTCCAAAATAACATTTTAGTTTTAAAAAACAGGTTATTAATATTGTAAACATGTGTCTTTAATACAAAGTAAATCATATTAATTTAATAACACAAATATTATTTTAAGAGTAGTGAAATGTAATGGGGCTAGCTAATCGAGCATTCCATGGTGACAAATCTAGTACTGGCAAGTTGCTCGCTTGAAATTTTAAGATTACGCAAATGTCAAATTAGTCATAAAATAATTCTCAACCATATCATCTTGTAATATAGTAAGGCTAAAGACGAGTTATGTAGTAATGAAATTTTTAAAAAACCACGTTAATTAAATTATTGAGATTTTCAATTGATCAATGATTAAAGTACCAATTTAGACCTTGAACTATGTAACTGGTAATTAACAATCTTGTTATTCAAATTTATTGCGCTAATAGTTTATCGATTTACATATATTTGAAACCAAATTAATAATTCGTAATTATCAAAGAATAGCTCATCATGACAACGGAATGGTTCAAAATTTAAACTACAAGGACTATGTTGTAACATACTAACGTTAGGGGGCTATATTGATGCAGATTTTAATCTACATGGACTAAACTGTTCCAAATGTCGATGCTCGAGATTCGAGATTGCTTCCGAAAGCATACGAATATGCAAGTCAATCGAAGAGTTTTCTTTGGAATTCCTGCCGTAGAACATCGTATAATCAAAATTAAGGGCCAAAACGGCCGTTTTTTCCTGCGAAGCGTCGGGCAAGCCGCCTTCGATACAAAACACGTGATTTGTTCGATATTTTTTGCTATGCTATGATCACGGGGAAAAAACACCGCTTAAGCGAGAGACAAAAACTCCGTATTAACTAGAGAGAAAGAGAGAGAGGGGGAGTGCAAAGGTACACTTTGGATTCATAAACTTTTCACAATCTTATTTCATTATAGTTGACAAGGAAGAAATTTAAGCACGCGCAGACAAGTCCACGCCAAACCATTCTCAAATATTTCATTCCATAACGCTTGGCTCCTTATCTCCGTAGTTGTAACAAATTTCTTTGCCATCAGCGGTTTTTGGGTTCTGCAAGCAAATACTATATTCATGAATGACCCATGTGCATTTGGTGCAAAGCCCCCCATCTCTCTTATGGTTGAAGATATCGAACCAGTAGACTTGGTGCTGCCCAGTCCATACAAAGCTGCAGTAAAACAACGTCGTCCCCACGAGGTTGGGTTTGAAGATCAAGGAGTAGCTTTGTCCAAGCGGAATGGTGTGGAGTCCTAGATCATCGTTCTTGGATTTGCAATGAAAGTCAACCGGTATTCCATATTCAATTTGGTTGGATATGATGACTGTAGTTTCCGGTGGAATTAAGAATACTCCTTCAATGACATGCAGGGTGGTGAAAAATAAGATTAACAGAGAAAGTGCAAGTGTTGAAGACGAACCCATTTTTGCAGTGCAAGTGAGATAGAAGAGTAAATCAAGTGTTGTTTTTTACCCTGTAGTTGAATGCATTAGAAAGACTGGAAACGTCGTATATATAGAGGGAAGCCTAGCAGTACAGTTAGTTCTTTAACAATATTATGATTATTGTTGATGGTGTTATCGTCGTTATTACCATCATCGCTTAAAAAAAAAACAAGGAGAAGAAAAATGGGGGTTCACATATCTTAATCGTTGACATAAATCGGTGTTCTATTTAATTGGAGAAAAAACTGTTAGAGCATTCAATTTAGAAAACTGAAAAACGAAAAAATAAAAAAAATGGAAAAGGTTTCGTGCATGCATGTTTTAGCCTTTCCATAAATGGGAGTGGATTTAAGTTAAATAATTTAAAACTAAACATATAGAATTTTTTGTCTTGTTTTGTTTGTTTATTAGTTTTGTTTTGTATTAATGTTGTAAAACAAAGAAAAAGGGCGAAAAATGAAGAAGAAAAAAGAAACCTTTGCCAATTTGGAAACTAACAACATACGAGGGATTTCCAAAATAACATTTTAGTTTTAAAAAACAGGTTATTAATATTGTAAACATGTGTCTTTAATACAAAGTAAATCATATTAATTTAATAACACAAGTATTATTTTAAGAGTAGTGAAATGTAATGGGGCTAGCTAATCGAGCATTCCATGGTGACAAATCTAGTACTGGCAAGTTGCTCGCTTGAAATTTTAAGATTACGCAAATGTCAAATTAGTCATAAAATAATTCTCAACCATATCATCTTGTAATATAGTAAGGCTAAAGACGAGTTATGTAGTAATGAAATTTTTAAAAAACCACGTTAATTAAATTATTGAGATTTTCAATTGATCAATGATTAAAGTACCAATTTAGACCTTGAACTATGTAACTGGTAATTAAAAATCTTGTCATTCAAATTGATTGCGCTAATAGTTTATCGATTTACATATATTTGAAACCAAATTAATAATTCGTAATTATCAAAGAATAGCTCATCATGACAACGGAATGGTTCAAAATTTAAACTACAAGGACTATGTTGTAACATACTAACGTTCGGGGGCTACATTGATGCAAAATTTAATCTACATGGACTAAACTGTTCCAAATGTCGATGCTCGAGATTCGAGATTGCTTCCGAAAGCATACGAATATGCAAGTCAATCGAAGAGTTTTCTTTGGAATTCCTGCCGTAGAACATCGTGTAATCAAAATTAAGGGCCAAAACGGCCGTTTTTTCCTGCGAAGCGTCGGGCAAGCCGCCTTCGATACAAAACACGTGATTTGTTCGATATTTTTGGCTATGCTATGATCACGGGGAAAAAACACCGCTTAAGCGAGAGACAAAAACTCCGTATTAACTAGAGAGAAAGAGAGAGAGGGGGAGTGCAAAGGTACACTTTGGATTCATAAACTTTTCACAATCTTATTTCATTATAGTTGACAAGGAAGAAATTTAAGCACGCGCAGACAAGTCCACGCCAAACCATTCTCAAATATTTCATTCCATAACGCTTGGCTCCTTATCTCTGTAGTTGTAACAAATTTCTTTGCCATCAACGGTTTTTGGGTTCTGCAAGCAAATACTATATTCATGAATGACCCATGTGCATTTGGTGCAAAGCCCCCCATCTCTCTTATGGTTGAAGATATCGAACCAGTAGACTTGGTGCTGCCCAGTCCACACAAAGCTGCAGTAAAACAACGTCGTCCCCACGAGGTTGGGTCTGAAGGTGAAGGAGTAGCTTTGTCCAAGCGGAATGGTGTGGAGTCCTAGATCATCGTTCTTGGATTTGCAATGAACGTCAACCGGTATTCCATATTCAATTTGGTTGGATATGATGACTGTAGTTTCCGGTGGAATTAAGAATGCTCCTTCAATGACATGCAGGGTGGTGAAAAATAAGATTAACAGAGAAAGTGCAAGTGTTGAAGACGAACCCATTTTTGCAGTGCAAGTGAGATAGAAGAGTAAATCAAGTGTTGTTTTTTACCCTGTAGTTGAATGCATTAGAAAGACTGGAAACGTCGTATGTATAGAGGGAAGCCTAGCAGTACAGTTAGTTCTTTAACAATATTCTGATTATTGTTGATGGTGTTATCGTCGTTATTACCATCATCGCTTAAAAAAAAACAAGGAGAAGAAAAAGGGGGGTTCACATATCTTAATCGTTGACATAAATCGGTGTTCTATTTAATTGGAGAAAAAACTGTTAGAGCATTCAATTTAGAAAACTGAAAAAACGAAAAAATAAAAAAATGGAAAAGGTTTCGTGCATGCATGTTTTAGCCTTTCCATAAATGGGAGTGGATTTAAGTTAAATAATTTAAAACTAAACATATAGAATTTTTTGTCTTGTTTTGTTTGTTTATTAGTTTTGTTTTGTATTAATGTCGTAAAACAAAGAAAAAGGGCGAAAAATGAAGAAGAAAAAAGAAACCTTTGCCAATTTGGAAACTAACAACATACGAGGGATTTCCAAAATAACATTTTAGTTTTAAAAAACAGGTTATTAATATTGTAAACATGTGTCTTTAATACAAAGTAAATCATATTAATTTAATAACACAAGTATTATTTTAAGAGTAGTGAAATGTAATGGGGCTAGCTAATCGAGCATTCCATGGTGACAAATCTAGTACTGGCAAGTTGCTCGCTTGAAATTTTAAGATTACGCAAATGTCAAATTAGTCATAAAATAATTCTCAACCATATCATCTTGTAATATAGTAAGGCTAAAGACGAGTTATGTAGTAATGAAATTTTTAAAAAACCACGTTAATTAAATTATTGAGATTTTCAATTGATCAATGATTAAAGTACCAATTTAGACCTTGAACTATGTAACTGGTAATTAAAAATCTTGTCATTCAAATTGATTGCGCTAATAGTTTATCGATTTACATATATTTGAAACCAAATTAATAATTCGTAATTATCAAAGAATAGCTCATCATGACAACGGAATGGTTCAAAATTTAAACTACAAGGACTATGTTGTAACATACTAACGTTCGGGGGCTACATTGATGCAAAATTTAATCTACATGGACTAAACTGTTCCAAATGTCGATGCTCGAGATTCGAGATTGCTTCCGAAAGCATACGAATATGCAAGTCAATCGAAGAGTTTTCTTTGGAATTCCTGCCGTAGAACATCGTGTAATCAAAATTAAGGGCCAAAACGGCCGTTTTTTCCTGCGAAGCGTCGGGCAAGCCGCCTTCGATACAAAACACGTGATTTGTTCGATATTTTTGGCTATGCTATGATCACGGGGAAAAAACACCGCTTAAGCGAGAGACAAAAACTCCGTATTAACTAGAGAGAAAGAGAGAGAGGGGGAGTGCAAAGGTACACTTTGGATTCATAAACTTTTCACAATCTTATTTCATTATAGTTGACAAGGAAGAAATTTAAGCACGCGCAGACAAGTCCACGCCAAACCATTCTCAAATATTTCATTCCATAACGCTTGGCTCCTTATCTCTGTAGTTGTAACAAATTTCTTTGCCATCAACGGTTTTTGGGTTCTGCAAGCAAATACTATATTCATGAATGACCCATGTGCATTTGGTGCAAAGCCCCCCATCTCTCTTATGGTTGAAGATATCGAACCAGTAGACTTGGTGCTGCCCAGTCCACACAAAGCTGCAGTAAAACAACGTCGTCCCCACGAGGTTGGGTCTGAAGGTGAAGGAGTAGCTTTGTCCAAGCGGAATGGTGTGGAGTCCTAGATCATCGTTCTTGGATTTGCAATGAACGTCAACCGGTATTCCATATTCAATTTGGTTGGATATGATGACTGTAGTTTCCGGTGGAATTAAGAATGCTCCTTCAATGACATGCAGGGTGGTGAAAAATAAGATTAACAGAGAAAGTGCAAGTGTTGAAGACGAACCCATTTTTGCAGTGCAAGTGAGATAGAAGAGTAAATCAAGTGTTGTTTTTTACCCTGTAGTTGAATGCATTAGAAAGACTGGAAACGTCGTATGTATAGAGGGAAGCCTAGCAGTACAGTTAGTTCTTTAACAATATTCTGATTATTGTTGATGGTGTTATCGTCGTTATTACCATCATCGCTTAAAAAAAAACAAGGAGAAGAAAAAGGGGGGTTCACATATCTTAATCGTTGACATAAATCGGTGTTCTATTTAATTGGAGAAAAAACTGTTAGAGCATTCAATTTAGAAAACTGAAAAAACGAAAAAATAAAAAAATGGAAAAGGTTTCGTGCATGCATGTTTTAGCCTTTCCATAAATGGGAGTGGATTTAAGTTAAATAATTTAAAACTAAACATATAGAATTTTTTGTCTTGTTTTGTTTGTTTATTAGTTTTGTTTTGTATTAATGTCGTAAAACAAAGAAAAAGGGCGAAAAATGAAGAAGAAAAAAGAAACCTTTGCCAATTTGGAAACTAACAACATACGAGGGATTTCCAAAATAACATTTTAGTTTTAAAAAACAGGTTATTAATATTGTAAACATGTGTCTTTAATACAAAGTAAATCATATTAATTTAATAACACAAGTATTATTTTAAGAGTAGTGAAATGTAATGGGGCTAGCTAATCGAGCATTCCATGGTGACAAATCTAGTACTGGCAAGTTGCTCGCTTGAAATTTTAAGATTACGCAAATGTCAAATTAGTCATAAAATAATTCTCAACCATATCATCTTGTAATATAGTAAGGCTAAAGACGAGTTATGTAGTAATGAAATTTTTAAAAAACCACGTTAATTAAATTATTGAGATTTTCAATTGATCAATGATTAAAGTACCAATTTAGACCTTGAACTATGTAACTGGTAATTAACAATCTTGTTATTCAAATTTATTGCGCTAATAGTTTATCGATTTACATATATTTGAAACCAAATTAATAATTCGTAATTATCAAAGAATAGCTCATCATGACAACGGAATGGTTCAAAATTTAAACTACAAGGACTATGTTGTAACATACTAACGTTCGGGGGCTACATTGATGCAAAATTTAATCTACATGGACTAAACTATTCCAAATGTCGATGCTCGAGATTCGAGATTGCTTCCGAAAGCATACGAATATGCAAGTCAATCGAAGAGTTTTCTTTGGAATTCCTGCCGTAGAACATCGTGTAATCAAAATTAAGGGCCAAAACGGCCGTTTTTTTCCTGCGAAGCGTCGGGCAAGCCGCCTTCGATACAAAACACGTGATTTGTTCGATATTTTTGGCTATGCTATGATCACGGGGAAAAAACACCGCTTAAGCGAGAGACAAAAACTCCGTATTAACTAGAGAGAAAGAGAGAGAGGGGGAGTGCAAAGATACACTTTGGATTCATAAACTTTTCACAATCTTATTTCATTATAGTTGACAAGGAAGAAATTTAAGCACGCGCAGACAAGTCCACGCCAAACCATTCTTAAATATTTCATTCCATAACGCTTGGCTCCTTATCTCCGTAGTTGTAACAAATTTCTTTGCCATCAGCGGTTTTTGGGTTCTGCAAGCAAATACTATATTCATGAATGACCCATGTGCATTTGGTGCAAAGCCCCCCATCTCTCTTATGGTTGAAGATATCGAACCAGTAGACTTGGTGCTGCCCAGTCCATACAAAGCTGCAGTAAAACAACGTCGTCCCCACGAGGTTGGGTCTGAAGGTGAAGGAGTAGCTTTGTCCAAGCGGAATGGTGTGGAGTCCTAGATCATCGTTCTTGGATTTGCAATGAACGTCAACCGGTATTCCATATTCAATTTGGTTGGATATGATGACTGTAGTTTCCGGTGGAATTAAGAATGCTCCTTCAATGACATGCAGGGTGGTGAAAAATAAGATTAACAGAGAAAGTGCAAGTGTTGAAGACGAACCCATTTTTGCAGTGCAAGTGAGATAGAAGAGTAAATCAAGTGTTGTTTTTTACCCTGTAGTTGAATGCATTAGAAAGACTGGAAACGTCGTATATATAGAGGGAAGCCTAGCAGTACAGTTAGTTCTTTAACAATATTATGATTATTGTTGATGGTGTTATCGTCGTTATTACCATCATCGCTTAAAAAAAAAAAACAAGGAGAAGAAAAATGGGGGTTCACATATCTTAATCGTTGACATAAATCGGTGTTCTATTTAATTGGAGAAAAAACTGTTAGAGCATTCAATTTAGAAAACTGAAAAACGAAAAAATAAAAAAATGGAAAAGGTTTCGTGCATGCATGTTTTAGCCTTTCCATAAATGGGAGTGGATTTAAGTTAAATAATTTAAAACTAAACATATAGAATTTTTTGTCTTGTTTTGTTTGTTTATTAGTTTTGTTTTGTATTAATGTTGTAAAACAAAGAAAAAGGGCGAAAAATGAAGAAGAAAAAAGAAACCTTTGCAAATTTGGAAACTAACAACATACGAGGGATTTCCAAAATAACATTTTAGTTTTAAAAAACAGGTTATTAATATTGTAAACATGTGTCTTTAATACAAAGTAAATCATATTAATTTAATATAACACAAGTATTATTTTAAGAGTAGTGAAATGTAATGGGGCTAGCTAATCGAGCATTCCATGGTGACAAATCTAGTACTGGCAAGTTGCTCGCTTGAAATTTTAAGATTACGCAAATGTCAAATTAGTCATAAAATAATTCTCAACCATATCATCTTGTAATATAGTAAGGCTAAAGACGAGTTATGTAGTAATGAAATTTTTAAAAAACCACGTTAATTAAATTATTGAGATTTTCAATTGATCAATGATTAAAGTACCAATTTAGACCTTGAACTATGTAACTGGTAATTAACAATCTTGTTATTCAAATTTATTGCGCTAATAGTTTATCGATTTACATATATTTGAAACCAAATTAATAATTCGTAATTATCAAAGAATAGCTCATCATGACAACGGAATGGTTCAAAATTTAAACTACAAGGACTATGTTGTAACATACTAACGTTCGGGGGCTACATTGATGCAAAATTTAATCTACATGGACTAAACTGTTCCAAATGTCGATGCTCGAGATTCGAGATTGCTTCCGAAAGCATACGAATATGCAAGTCAATCGAAGAGTTTTCTTTGGAATTCCTGCCGTAGAACATCGTGTAATCAAAATTAAGGGCCAAAACGGCCGTTTTTTCCTGCGAAGCGTCGGGCAAGCCGCCTTCGATACAAAACACGTGATTTGTTCGATATTTTTTGCTATGCTATGATCACGGGGAAAAAACACCGCTTAAGCGAGAGACAAAAACTCCGTATTAACTAGAGAGAAAGAGAGAGAGGGGGAGTGCAAAGGTACACTTTGGATTCATAAACTTTTCACAATCTTATTTCATTATAGTTGACAAGGAAGAAATTTAAGCACGCGCAGACAAGTCCACGCCAAACCATTCTCAAATATTTCATTCCATAACGCTTGGCTCCTTATCTCCGTAGTTGTAACAAATTTCTTTGCCATCAGCGGTTTTTGGGTTCTGCAAGCAAATACTATATTCATGAATGACCCATGTGCATTTGGTGCAAAGCCCCCCATCTCTCTTATGGTTGAAGATATCGAACCAGTAGACTTGGTGCTGCCCAGTCCATACAAAGCTGCAGTAAAACAACGTCGTCCCCACGAGGTTGGGTCTGAAGGTGAAGGAGTAGCTTTGTCCAAGCGGAATGGTGTGGAGTCCTAGATCATCGTTCTTGGATTTGCAATGAACGTCAACCGGTATTCCATATTCAATTTGGTTGGATATGATGACTGTAGTTTCCGGTGGAATTAAGAATGCTCCTTCAATGACATGCAGGGTGGTGAAAAATAAGATTAACAGAGAAAGTGCAAGTGTTGAAGACGAACCCATTTTTGCAGTGCAAGTGAGATAGAAGAGTAAATCAAGTGTTGTTTTTTACCCTGTAGTTGAATGCATTAGAAAGACTGGAAACGTCGTATATATAGAGGGAAGCCTAGCAGTACAGTTAGTTCTTTAACAATATTATGATTATTGTTGATGGTGTTATCGTCGTTATTACCATCATCGCTTAAAAAAAAAACAAGGAGAAGAAAAATGGGGGTTCACATATCTTAATCGTTGACATAAATCGGTGTTCTATTTAATTGGAGAAAAAACTGTTAGAGCATTCAATTTAGAAAACTGAAAAACGAAAAAATAAAAAAATGGAAAAGGTTTCGTGCATGCATGTTTTAGCCTTTCCATAAATGGGAGTGGATTTAAGTTAAATAATTTAAAACTAAACATATAGAATTTTTTGTCTTGTTTTGTTTGTTTATTAGTTTTGTTTTGTATTAATGTTGTAAAACAAAGAAAAAGGGCGAAAAATGAAGAAGAAAAAAGAAACCTTTGCCAATTTGGAAACTAACAACATACGAGGGATTTCCAAAATAACATTTTAGTTTTAAAAAACAGGTTATTAATATTGTAAACATGTGTCTTTAATACAAAGTAAATCATATTAATTTAATATAACACAAGTATTATTTTAAGAGTAGTGAAATGTAATGGGGCTAGCTAATCGAGCATTCCATGGTGACAAATCTAGTACTGGCAAGTTGCTCGCTTGAAATTTTAAGATTACGCAAATGTCAAATTAGTCATAAAATAATTCTCAACCATATCATCTTGTAATATAGTAAGGCTAAAGACGAGTTATGTAGTAATGAAATTTTTAAAAAACCACGTTAATTAAATTATTGAGATTTTCAATTGATCAATGATTAAAGTACCAATTTAGACCTTGAACTATGTAACTGGTAATTAACAATCTTGTTATTCAAATTTATTGCGCTAATAGTTTATCGATTTACATATATTTGAAACCAAATTAATAATTCGTAATTATCAAAGAATAGCTCATCATGACAACGGAATGGTTCAAAATTTAAACTACAAGGACTATGTTGTAACATACTAACGTTCGGGGGCTACATTGATGCAAAATTTAATCTACATGGACTAAACTGTTCCAAATGTCGATGCTCGAGATTCGAGATTGGTTCCGAAAGCATACGAATATGCAAGTCAATCGAAGAGTTTTCTTTGGAATTCCTGCCGTAGAACATCGTGTAATCAAAATTAAGGGCCAAAACGGCCGTTTTTTCCTGCGAAGCGTCGGGCAAGCTGCCTTCGATACAAAACACGTGATTTGTTCGATATTTTTTGCTATGCTATGATCACGGGGAAAAAACACCGCTTAAGCGAGAGACAAAAACTCCGTATTAACTAGAGAGAAAGAGAGAGAGGGGGAGTGCAAAGGTACACTTTGGATTCATAAACTTTTCACAATCTTATTTCATTATAGTTGACAAGGAAGAAATTTAAGCACGCGCAGACAAGTCCACGCCAAACCATTCTCAAATATTTCATTCCATAACGCTTGGCTCCTTATCTCCGTAGTTGTAACAAATTTCTTTGCCATCAGCGGTTTTTGGGTTCTGCAAGCAAATACTATATTCATGAATGACCCATGTGCATTTGGTGCAAAGCCCCCCATCTCTCTTATGGTTGAAGATATCGAACCAGTAGACTTGGTGCTGCCCAGTCCATACAAAGCTGCAGTAAAACAACGTCGTCCCCACGAGGTTGGGTCTGAAGGTGAAGGAGTAGCTTTGTCCAAGCGGAATGGTGTGGAGTCCTAGATCATCGTTCTTGGATTTGCAATGAACGTCAACCGGTATTCCATATTCAATTTGGTTGGATATGATGACTGTAGTTTCCGGTGGAATTAAGAATGCTCCTTCAATGACATGCAGGGTTGTGAAAAATAAGATTAACAGAGAAAGTGCAAGTGTTGAAGACGAACCCATTTTTGCAGTGCAAGTGAGATAGAAGAGTAAATCAAGTGTTGTTTTTTACCCTGTAGTTGAATGCATTAGAAAGACTGGAAACGTCGTATATATAGAGGGAAGCCTAGCAGTACAGTTAGTTCTTTAACAATATTATGATTATTGTTGATGGTGTTATCGTCGTTATTACCATCATCGCTTAAAAAAAAAACAAGGAGAAGAAAAAGGGGGGTTCACATATCTTAATCGTTGACATAAATCGGTGTTCTATTTAATTGGAGAAAAAACTGTTAGAGCATTCAATTTAGAAAACTGAAAAACGAAAAAATAAAAAAATGGAAAAGGTTTCGTGCATGCATGTTTTAGCCTTTCCATAAATGGGAGTGGATTTAAGTTAAATAATTTAAAACTAAACATATAGAATTTTTTGTCTTGTTTTGTTTGTTTATTAGTTTTGTTTTGTATTAATGTTGTAAAACAAAGAAAAAGGGCGAAAAATGAAGAAGAAAAAAGAAACCTTTGCCAATTTGGAAACTAACAACATACGAGGGATTTCCAAAATAACATTTTAGTTTTAAAAAACAGGTTATTAATATTGTAAACATATGTCTTTAATACAAAGTAAATCATATTAATTTAATAACACAAGTATTATTTTAAGAGTAGTGAAATGTAATGGGGCTAGCTAATCGAGCATTCCATGGTGACAAATCTAGTACTGGCAAGTTGCTCGCTTGAAATTTTAAGATTACGCAAATGTCAAATTAGTCATAAAATAATTCTCAACCATATCATCTTGTAATATAGTAAGGCTAAAGACGAGTTATGTAGTAATGAAATTTTTAAAAAACCACGTTAATTAAATTATTGAGATTTTCAATTGATAAATGATTAAAGTACCAATTTAGACCTTGAACTATGTAACTGGTAATTAACAATCTTGTTATTCAAATTTATTGCGCTAATAGTTTATCGATTTACATATATTTGAAACCAAATTAATAATTCGTAATTATCAAAGAATAGCTCATCATGACAACGGAATGGTTCAAAATTTAAACTACAAGGACTATGTTGTAACATACTAACGTTCGGGGGCTACATTGATGCAAAATTTAATCTACATGGACTAAACTGTTCCAAATGTCGATGCTCGAGATTCGAGATTGCTTCCGAAAGCATACGAATATGCAAGTCAATCGAAGAGTTTTCTTTGGAATTCCTGCCGTAGAACATCGTGTAATCAAAATTAAGGGCCAAAACGGCCGTTTTTTCCTGCGAAGCGTCGGGCAAGCCGCCTTCGATACAAAACACGTGATTTGTTCGATATTTTTTGCTATGCTATGATCACGGGGAAAAACACCGCTTAAGCGAGAGACAAAAACTCCGTATTAACTAGAGAGAAAGAGAGAGAGGGGGAGTGCAAAGGTACACTTTGGATTCATAAACTTTTCACAATCTTATTTCATTATAGTTGACAAGGAAGAAATTTAAGCACGCGCAGACAAGTCCACGCCAAACCATTCTCAAATATTTCATTCCATAACGCTTGGCTCCTTATCTCCGTAGTTGTAACAAATTTCTTTGCCATCAGCGGTTTTTGGGTTCTGCAAGCAAATACTATATTCATGAATGACCCATGTGCATTTGGTGCAAAGCCCCCCATCTCTCTTATGGTTGAAGATATCGAACCAGTAGACTTGGTGCTGCCCAGTCCATACAAAGCTGCAGTAAAACAACGTCGTCCCCACGAGGTTGGGTCTGAAGGTGAAGGAGTAGCTTTGTCCAAGTGGAATGGTGTGGAGTCCTAGATCATCGTTCTTGGATTTGCAATGAACGTCAACCGGTATTCCATATTCAATTTGGTTGGATATGATGACTGTAGTTTCCGGTGGAATTAAGAATGCTCCTTCAATGACATGCAGGGTGGTGAAAAATAAGATTAACAGAGAAAGTGCAAGTGTTGAAGACGAACCCATTTTTGCAGTGCAAGTGAGATAGAAGAGTAAATCAAGTGTTGTTTTTTACCCTGTAGTTGAATGCATTAGAAAGACTGGAAACGTCGTATATATAGAGGGAAGCCTAGCAGTACAGTTAGTTCTTTAACAATATTATGATTATTGTTGATGGTGTTATCGTCGTTATTACCATCATCGCTTAAAAAAAAAAACAAGGAGAAGAAAAATGGGGGTTCACATATCTTAATCGTTGACATAAATCGGTGTTCTATTTAATTGGAGAAAAAACTGTTAGAGCATTCAATTTAGAAAACTGAAAACGAAAAAATACAAAAATGGAAAAGGTTTCGTGCATGCATGTTTTAGCCTTTCCATAAATGGGAGTGGATTTAAGTTAAATAATTTAAAACTAAACATATAGAATTTTTTGTCTTGTTTTGTTTGTTTATTAGTTTTGTTTTGTATTAATGTTGTAAAACAAAGAAAAAGGGCGAAAAATGAAGAAGAAAAAAGAAACCTTTGCCAATTTGGAAACTAACAACATACGAGGGATTTCCAAAATAACATTTTAGTTTTAAAAAACAGGTTATTAATATTGTAAACATGTGTCTTTAATACAAAGTAAATCATATTAATTTAATAACACAAGTATTATTTTAAGAGTAGTGAAATGTAATGGGGCTAGCTAATCGAGCATTCCATGGTGACAAATCTAGTACTGGCAAGTTGCTCGCTTGAAATTTTAAGATTACGCAAATGTCAAATTAGTCATAAAATAATTCTCAACCATATCATCTTGTAATATAGTAAGGCTAAAGACGAGTTATGTAGTAATGAAATTTTTAAAAAACCACGTTAATTAAATTATTGAGATTTTCAATTGATCAATGATTAAAGTACCAATTTAGACCTTGAACTATGTAACTGGTAATTAACAATCTTGTTATTCAAATTTATTGCGCTAATAGTTTATCGATTTACATATATTTGAAACCAAATTAATAATTCGTAATTATCAAAGAATAGCTCATCATGACAACGGAATGGTTCAAAATTTAAACTACAAGGACTATGTTGTAACATACTAACGTTCGGGGGCTACATTGATGCAAAATTTAATCTACATGGACTAAACTGTTCCAAATGTCGATGCTCGAGATTCGAGATTGCTTCCGAAAGCATACGAATATGCAAGTCAATCGAAGAGTTTTCTTTGGAATTCCTGCCGTAGAACATCGTGTAATCAAAATTAAGGGCCAAAACGGCCGTTTTTTCCTGCGAAGCGTCGGGCAAGCCGCCTTTGGCGACTTGCCAGCAGGTATATCTTAAAAAGTTACACGGAATGAAAAAAAAAATCATTCAATTCGGTCAATGGAGCTCTAAGTTATGGCCTCTCAAAGTTTTGGTTGCGTTGATAGAGATTTCGTAGGTGCGTTAAAGGTCCAGATTCTTTGAAAAATTTATCAGTTTGAATGCTTGTGTGCAAAGATGATGAAATACCGTATAAAATTCGATGGTCATTTACTTAAAACGAGTGTGTATCGTCGGAGATATGTTGTTCGAAAGATTCTCCGCTGCTCTACTCTACAAGTCTTCGATGAACTGAATCTTAGATGTGATCAGTTTAAATGAATATTTACTTTAGAATCACAATTTTTTCTCAAATACAACTCCCGTTCTTGTGGTTTTCAATCCATTAAATATAATAATTTCAATGACAAGTGTTCGAGTCCTGTTCACATCATTTTAAGCTTGTTTTACTTGTTTTTATTTATAGTGCGGTTTTTTCTTCTCTTTTAAAGAGAAATTATTTGGTGTTTCATTGAGGTAGTTTTACATTTTTGTCAGCTCACAACCGAATATAAAATGAGTTTAAGAAGTTATAATACTAAAATAAATTAATAAAATAAGAGTTACCAAATTAAATAAGAACATTTATGGAAGAATAAAAATTGAATTAATGCATGAAATCTTACCATTAATAAATTTAGAAGATTTAGAGAAATTTGAAATTAATGGGTTAAAGATCTCATCCACCATAATTTTTGTTTAAAGAGAGAGTTTTATTACACTAGAAACACCTAATAATTTGTCCGGACCTTTCGAGTCCCTCAATCTTTCTTCACTCTTTTTGGTATTCTTACCTCCTTGGTTGGGTAAGTAAATTTCTTTCCCACATGAAAATTCCTATCCATTATCCACCTTTTCCAGTAGCTTTTTTCAATTATGGAGTTCTTTTTTTCTCAAGATTCCACGAGGGAGATTATCGAGGAACGCAACAGACAGGTATAGCATTATTTTTGCAGCAAATTACATCCGAAATAACGATAAGCTTTAGAAATCTAGGGTTCATATCTACGATTTCAAAACAATCTTATTTAATCAGTGTAAACAGAAATAATCGAAGCGTTTTTCTAGACTTAGGTTGCTTTTATATCTAGGTTTAATTGTGGATGGACTTTAAATATGAATTGGGTTATTGTGTTGTTTAGAGATTACAAGATTTAATAGAAGGTTTTTATTATTATTATTATTATTATTATTTTACAACATGTGAGAGTGAGAATTTGAATCATAGATGTCTTAGTCATTGGTACAAACTTTGATAGATTTAATACGAGTGTTAGATTGTGAATGTATTACTTTTTCATTTGTTTTCAAGTCATCCTTACAACTTATTGTTATGAGTAATGTCCAAAACAACTCATCTGATTTTTCCAATTTGCGATCCCAAATTTCGTGTGCAGTTTCTCTCTTCTTCGCTTCGAGCTTTGGGCTTCAAGCTTGTGTACATGGAGATGGAAGTTTCTAGATGTTGACAAAGTTTTGGTAAGAAGTAAATCTATTGGTAATATTTATGTTTCACTTCTACTTTTGATCTCTAAGTTTGGTTTTTAGCTTGTTTGGCTATTGAGAGAATGGGATGTAAAATCTTGATTGGGAGTCATTTTGTTATTATTGGCTAAGAAGTATGAAGATGGACACGACATAGATATAGTGATACGTCAAATTCTAAAAAAGTAGGACAAAAGAATTTTAGTGGCTATGGTTGTGGTTAGACATTAAAGATATCTTCTAATGGTTATAAATGATAAATATATGATTTGTTGGAAAAATTAGAATTTAGAAGTCTTCTACAACTTTTGTCTTTTATGAAGTTTAGGAAGAGAGAGAAAAAAACAAAACAAAACCTTACCGTATGGACTAGGTAGTGGCACGGGTAATTGGCAAACCAATAATTCCTCGAGATGGTTTTTACTTTTTAGGATTTTCTATTTAAATGTTTATGGTGTTTTTTTTTTTTTACTTTTTATGTTGGGCTTAATGAGCTCGGCTTTTAATCTTTTTCAAAATGAATTTTACTTTTCAAGTGTGTCCCAGACGTGTCAGAGAGAAAAAATAATAATTGAATATTGGACAAACATTTTTTTGGTATGTCAGACACGTGTATGTGCGAACCTTCTTTGAAATAGTAATATTGATTCATTTTAGTATTTTCTTCGATTCGATTCATTTTAGGCATCTTGAGCAATAATGATTCACAAGTGAAATCATTTTTTTTGTTGCATAAGAGAAGGATTCAATTATTACATGTATCTACATGGCAAGAACTCAAGGAATGAATGAAACTCCTTGTCCTCAGATATCTAGGGGAAAGTTTAGTACATCTATTGTCCCAATACTTTCATTTCCTAAGAAAAGATAGGAAACAGAGGAAGTGTGTGATTTTTTTGGGTCATTAACAAGATAATCATCAAATATAGACATCCCATTATTCCTAGGCTAGATTTGATCTCTGCTTACTACCAAATTAGAAGGCACATAGGGGATGAGTGGAAAACCGCTTTCAAAGCTAAGTTTAGTTTGTATGAATGGCTAGTTATGCTTTATCTAATCCACCTAGCACATGCGATTAGTGAACCACATTCTTAGAAAGTTCTTCGATAAATTTCTTATAGTGTGCATTAATTGGTGTCATATCTGTGTACTCTAAATCATTTCTAGAATAGATCCAACATATAAAAAGTGTGTTGAAAATTTTAAGGATTGAAAATCTTTATGCTAACCTCTAGGAATGTTGTTTTTGCTTGGAAAAAGGTGTCTTTAAGGATTTTTTATTTCTAGTAAAGGTGTGGAGGTCGATGATGAGAAGACTAGAGCCAACGAGGAGTGGCCTACACCCTAATGTGTAAGAGAGCTAAGAAACTTCCATAGGCTCAGATGATTTTTATCATAGATTTGTTAACGACTTTAGATTGAGGTGTGTGATGCAGGTGGTGTAGATATACATTGGAGTGGTTCTCACTCAAGAATTGCAAATCGTTAATGTAACGTCCGTAATTTAAGGAAAATTTCAAATTTCATTAATTTTGGAGCTAATATGGAGTTGGAGGGAAATTAAAATAATGAAAATTTTGTGAAATTTTAAAATTTGGGTTGGAATGGCAAAATTGTAAATAAGTTGTATTTGAAGCCAAGCCCAAGCCTTGGAGTTCTCTTTTTTATTTTTTATTTTTTTCGAGAAAGTTGGAGTTCTCTTTTTAAGTGATGCACGCAACCTTAGGAGGAGCCATCAGCCAAGCCACTCAAAACCCCATCTTTCTTCCTTCTTCTTCATCCACGAGATTGCAGCCTCCAAGTCTTCTTCGACGGTTTTTTTTCCAGCAACTCTGGCCAGCCTTAGATTCACGGTGGCGCGACGTGCAGCAAATCACAGTGGGTGTTCGCGGCAGTTGGCGGTGGGTGTTGGGCGATTTTAATCCGCAAGCGAACGAGTCGTCACAAGTAATATAGTGATTTTGAGTATAGAGTATCGTCTCCACAGGGATTGGATTTATTCAATTAAGTACCGCGAATAATCTTGCTTAGCTTTATTTAGAGAACAAAATCTAATGCCGGAAAGAATAACAAAAAGCTAATCTAGAAAGCAAAAGATAAATGGTGACACAATTTGGAGGGATAATTCTAGAGTGGTTGATTTTATCAATTGGACCTTTAATCACTTAATCAATTAACTAATATGGATTAACTAATCATTTGATTCATAAGTCTAGAAGCCTAATGACAAGGATTCTCCTGTCGGTCTCCTCCTATCTCATACCGTTCAATAAAGAATCTCCTTTCAGTCTCATCTTTATTTACTTAGTATGGCATTACGACCCTTCAGTACAACCTCTAACGTTATTTATTTTCTCCCGTGTCACCCGGGTAAATAACCGTTAGTCATGCATTCAGTTCTAGTCTAAGCTTCTCTCCGTCGAGTTTCCACATAGTAACAATTCATTTAATCAGTGATCAGTTGATTAAAAGCATTACGGACAAAATGCACAAATGAACAATAATGACAATTAAACCACATCAATTCATTAATTCAGCAGAGGTTCAACATCTAAATCAATCTCATAGAATTTAGGAATTTACTACTCATAATCACTAAAATTCAATAATTCCTAATCACAACAATTCTAGAAACTAAAACATAAAGGAAAAGGGAAGAGAAATGCTCATAAAAGTGTCGATCTCCTCGATCCCGCGCCCACCTCCTTCGATCCCGAGCTCCAAAGATCTTCAACAAAGCTCCAAAACTCTCCCAAAAATCCCAAATTTTAGTGTAAACTCTAGAATGGGGTGAAAACCCACAAATTGGCACACAATCTTCATTGCAAAAGGCTCCTTTTATAGGCTCCCAGCAGGCACAGCGTCGAGACGCTACAAGGACAGTGTCGAGACGCTCTGACGTCATCTTTTCTTGGGCTCCAAGACGTCTCAGCGTCGAGACGCTACTTTGGACAGCGTCGCGACGCTCTCGCGATTCTGGATCTTTCCACGCAGTTGCCTAGCGTCGAGACGCTCCAGGCTTAGCGTCGAGACGCTAGGCCCTGAATCTTCAATAATGGCCCGATTTTGACTCAATTTTTGGGCCTCCAACTTTCTTTTGGCCCAAATACTTATTGTAATGGATTTTGGGCACTCTTCTTGACCCAAATTGATCATTTAAGACTTGAAATTCATGAATTTGGGCTTCTAATTAATTCTTCTTGGCTTTTTGGACTCGGATCTTCAATGTAATTCTCCAAATTGCTCAAAAAGTCTCCAAAATCATCCAAAATCTCTCAAAATTTCGATTTAACTTCTTTGGCTCGGTTTTCTGAAATTTAAACATAAAATAGCATTAAAGAACACAATTCAAGCATAAAACTAGCTAAAATTAATAGGAAAATGATGACATTTTTGCATGTCATCACACCCCCAAACTTAAATATTTGCTAGTCCCGAGCAAAGCTAAAACCTTATGTATGAATCAACTATTGCAAATGCATGACTCTAAGCTCAATGATCTAAATAATGAATTCTAACAATTAAAGGAAATATTAAAACATATTCATTCATAACGAAATTTAAATTTAAACTCTTCATCCCTTGCGTGTGTGTGTGCGAGACTCCCTTATTAGGTCTTTACTGACCTAGAAAAGGTTTATAAAATCCTCAGTTCATCTTCCCCCTACACTGGCCCTAAGCTCTAATTATCCAACTTCCCAACAATCAAGAAAGCAATATCTCACTAAGGTGCCTGAAACAACGGGGTATGCTTCCCCCAAACTTGCATTATTTATTTATTTATTTATTTATTTATTTTATTTTATTTTTTTGTTTTTTTTTTTAGAATCCTTTTAGATGTAGCGCCTTCGTTCTGGCTTGCCAACATTGGTGATGAAAGCATCCAACTACGAGCGCCTCATCTTTCAGGTTGCCGAAGCATGCTCATTTCTTTTAAACGCTTTCATGCAAAGGCAAACGATGGGTGTCATGAATGCCCTTGGTTACTAACGCTCTCAAGAAAGTGGAGCATTCTTTTTTTTTTTTTTTTTTTTTGACAATTATTCTTTTCTTTTACCTTTTTCTTTTTTTTTATATTTTTTTTTCACACTTTTCTTTTCTTTGCAGGCTAATAAACATGATTTTTCTCCCAAGTAAAACATTACAGACTCTCATGCGGTTCATCTTTCAAATTAGATCTTAAGCCTATCGGAGTGACAACAAACATCTAGATAATATAATCCAGTTCTAAGCATTCAAAACCATATAAGTAGGCTAAGTGCTCAACATGTGCAAGGAAATCAAAGAAAAAATTTAAATTTACATGAATCTTGAACATGTTTTGATATTTCACAAAAATTAAACAAAATTCATTATCTAGATCATATCATAGACCGTCCTCATCAAAACAGATGCAATAGAATCATCATGAAAAAAATTTTGCTCAAATCAGAACAGCAAAGCCTCCCCCCCAAACTTAAATCATACATTGTCCTCAATGTATCAAATTTTTTTTTTTTTTTTTTTAAAACAAATTAAGCATGCATAAGGACAATTAAAAAGATAAAGGGAGAACGAAACTGCCCTGGAATGTGAGAGAAGTCATGGATGTTAGCCTTCAACATTCATTGGGGATTTGGAAGAAATCATGGTCTCGAGCTGCTTCAAAAATTGATCAACCGGAACGAAAGATCAACATGCTCTAACTACAAAAAAAACTGAAAAACAAAGAAAAGAAAATTAACGGAAAAATAAACTTGGGTTGCCTCCCAAGAAGCGCTTGTTTAACGTCTCTTAGCTAGACAAGTTTGTGCGGACTTTCAAGGCACGTAAAAATTCTCGTATTTCTTCGGGCCCTTCTTCCTTGAATCAATGAAGCAGACTATTGCTAGTAAGCTTACTAGCTTTTCATGGGCCCCTGAAGCAGAAATATTTTTGGGATTTTCTTTTAATAAAAGCATAAAAGGAGAAAGATAAAAATAAATGGACTCTGACTCTGACACTGACTCGTGAGAACAAGAAAAAGAACATTCATTTTCAAGAGAGGATGGAGAGGATAGAACAGACAAAGGCCTTTCAACCTTAAACTCTACCTCTTGAAACTCCTCAAATACTATAGGCTCATTCTCTTTTTCTTCCTCACAAAATTGTTCTTGATGGGTGCTAGAACTATCCAATTCTTCCTCACTACCTAAACAACTCACCCCTATATGCTCAAGCTTAGCGAAATCGAAAGAATTATGCCCTTGAATGGGCGCTAATGAATCAGTGGCCACATGACTCACTAGACACTCTATGGAAGTGGATCCTACTTCCCTATCTTCCTTTTGGGTATTGAGTCTCTCCATAGATTTTTCTAATTCTAAATTCATGGCTCTCGACTCTTGGATAAAATTTTCAAGCAAGCTCTCTAAGGAAGATTTTTCTTCTATGGAAGCGGATTGCACTTCACTCTCATCCTCTTGGGGATGCAATCTCCCTAGGGATTTTTCTAGAGCTAAATTAATGGCTCTAGTATCCTCAATAGAATCTTGAAGCAAACTTTCTAGGGGAGATTTTTCTTCTAAAGGGGGATAATTTGAATAGAAAAAATTGGATGATGGTGTTGGTTTTTCGGGCTCAGATTCCCTAAAAGGCCACCCAAAACTATTAAAAGCCATTTAAAATAATGAAATTAGCAATAATCAGGCTTTCAATCGGATGCAAACACCAATTAAATGCACAACAAGAACAATGGACCAGGATAAAAATAAAACAAAGAAAGCAAAATAAAACCTCTAATCTAAAGGAAGCAATTTCTTCACAATATTAATTGAATGAAATTAGCCAATCCCCGGCAACGGCGCCAAAAACTTGTTGGGCGATTTTAATCCGCAAGCGAACGGGTCGTCACAAGTAATATAGTGATTTTGAGTATAGAGTATCGTCTCCACAGGGATTGGATTTATTCAATTAAGTACCGCGAATAATCTTGCTTAGCTTTATTTAGAGAACAAAATCTAATGCCGGAAAGAATAACAAAAAGCTAATCTAGAAAGCAAAAGATAAATGGTGACACAATTTGGAGGGATAATTCTAGAGTGGTTGATTTTATCAATTGGACCTTTAATCACTTAATCAATTAACTAATATGGATTAACTAATCATTTGATTCATAAGTCTAGAAGCCTAATGACAAGGATTCTCCTGTCGGTCTCCTCCTATCTCATACCGTTCAATAAAGAATCTCCTTTCAGTCTCATCTTTATTTACTTAGTATGGCATTACGACCCTTCAGTACAACCTCTAACGTTATTTATTTTCTCCCGTGTCACCCGGGTAAATAACCGTTAGTCATGCATTCAGTTCTAGTCTAAGCTTCTCTCCGTCGAGTTTCCACATAGTAACAATTCATTTAATCAGTGATCAGTTGATTAAAAGCATTACGGACAAAATGCACAAATGAACAATAATGACAATTAAACCACATCAATTCATTAATTCAGCAGAGGTTCAACATCTAAATCAATCTCATAGAATTTAGGAATTTACTACTCATAATCACTAAAATTCAATAATTCCTAATCACAACAATTCTAGAAACTAAAACATAAAGGAAAAGGGAAGAGAAATGCTCATAAAAGTGTCGATCTCCTCGATCCCGCGCCGACCTCCTTCGATTCCGAGCTCCAAAGATCTTCAACAAAGCTCCAAAACTCTCCCAAAAATCCCAAATTTTAGTGTAAACTCTAGAATAGGGTGAAAACCCACAAATTGGCACAAAATCTTCATTGCAAAAGGCTCCTTTTATAGGCTCCCAGCAGGCACAGCGTCGAGACGCTACAAGGACAGCGTCGAGACGCTCTGACGTCATCTTTTCTTGGGCTCCAAGACGTCTCAGCGTCGAGACGCTACTTTGGACAGCGTCGCGACGCTCTCGCGATTCTGGATCTTTCCACGCAGTTGCCTAGCGTCGAGACGCTCCAGGCTTAGCGTCGAGACGCTAGGCCCTGAATCTTCAATAATGGCCCGATTTTGACTCAATTTTTGGGCCTCCAACTTTCTTTTGGCCCAAATACTTATTGTAATGGATTTTGGGCACTCTTCTTGACCCAAATTGATCATTTAAGACTTGAAATTCATGAATTTGGGCTTCTAATTAATTCTTCTTGGCTTTTTGGACTCGGATCTTCAATGTAATTCTCCAAATTGCTCAAAAAGTCTCCAAAATCATCCAAAATCTCTCAAAATTTCGATTTAACTTCTTTGGCTCGGTTTTCTGAAATTTAAACAGAAAATAGCATTAAAGAACACAATTCAAGCATAAAACTAGCTAAAATTAATAGGAAAATGATGACATTTTTGCATGTCATCAGTGGGTATTCCGGTGTGGGTTTGTGGTGGTTGTTCGGTGAAAAGGGAACAAATTTCGGTGAATTTTGGCGTTTATACTGCTCGGCCGTGGGTGTTTTGTCGCATGGGTCTTCTTCTCTAGCACCGGCAAGGTCGTGGTTGATGTGGACTTTTCCTACTGCAAGCGCACGGGTCAAGTAATAATATAGTGAATAGTAAATTCGAATGTCGTCCTCTAGATTGGTTTTTTAAGCAAATCAAGTATTGTGAATAATCTTGCCCAATTTTATTTAGGGATCAAAAAGTGATGAAAAGATGATAATAAAAACCAAATTAAAGCAAGTAAAGAGAATGGAAATTCAATTGGGAAAACTACTTAGGGAATTGATTTCGCCGATTCGTTTAGGATTGATTTTAAAGAATAAGTTATTATGCACAATGGAATTATGAGCCAAAGACCCTTTAATCACAACTACCTCTCCCGAGTATAATTGATTCTCATGCAAATTAACCAACTTGATATCCCTATCTAAGTTTATTAATCATGCAAGGCAATGAAATCTTTCAACAATTCTAAAATTAATCTAAAACCGTCATGAATTAGAAAGTAAACTTTATTCATGCAATCTTGAGTAAGTCTAAATCAAATCCCCTCTCCCGAGCTAGATTCGAAACTTAAATCATTCAACTTATGGCCAATTAATTGAAAGCATTAAATCAAAATTGCAAACACAATAACATTGCACAACTTAAACCATAAATCAATCCATAAACTTAATCAACTACATCAATCCCTAAGTTACAAGTTTAGCTACTCATGAATGTAAATACAAGCTCAACTAAACATATGAAAGCCATAAATCTAACTAAAGAAAGGAAAGGGAAAGAAAAACTCAATGTAGGCCAAGTCCGACGTCCCCGTCACGATCCCCACGAACAATGGGTTGATTTCCAAATTCCTCCCTTTGTTTCAGCCTCCAAAGTGCTCTGTTCTGCTCTGTTTACGGCTCCAAAAGGTCCCAAATCGAACTCCCCTCAAACCTAGCCGAAAATAAGCTTTTATTCTTTTTTTTTTCGTCTTAGCGCGAGACGCTGTCAAGACAGCCTCGCGACGCTGCCTCTTAAACGCGCGTTCTGAATAAGGAAAAACGGTAGCGTCGGGACGCTTCCTATCACAGCGTCTCAACGCTGTGAGCTTTACGCGCCTAATCTGATATGGAATGTGAGCGTACTTTTTTCCTCTTTTACTCTTTTCATTCCTTTGCATCTTTTCACGCCCCGAGCACCCGATTAACTCTAATATGGCAATATAGCTCCAAGCAACCATTTCCTGCAAAATAAACAATAAAGCACAATAAAATGGCCCAAAGATCATAAAAGACTAGCTAAATTAAATAAGTAAAGATAGCTAGCTATGCTCGCTATCAAATACCCCCAAACTTAAGCTTTTGCTAGTCCTCGAGCAAACTCTAAATCAGACATACAATAGAAAAATGGATGCAGCAATCATGACTCAATCATCAAGGCTCAAAAGTCAATAACCAAGCAAGCAAGAGACATGCACACAAGGACCAATGAGGGAGACAAATTAAAATTTTTCGAAAATTAACTTGCACAAGCGAGATCTAACTCAACAAGATTAGACTCTACTAGCCCGGGGTTGGATTATTAAACTCTCAGCTCATCTTCCCTCTACACTGGCACTAAGGTTTCACTAATGAGTCAATGCAACAAATTAGTTTGTTTATCTCCATACTTAGGTGCTTTTAATTAACAAATGAATTAAGCATGTAAATGTGGCACTAGTTTTCACACACCCATTGCACGGACCCTTAACCTGAGTTTTCTCTGGTTGGCCTAACTGATCACAACAGGGGTAGCTCTTTTTGCCTTAATCTTTATTAACCATTGCATATTGCGCGCATAAGTCATGACTTCTTTCTTTTTCAACAAAAACAACAAGAATGATTTTTCGTTATGAACATAATAAGCAGATATTCTTTTCTTTTCTCCTAAGCAAGATCAAACATGCTAATTTGCAAAAAATTAACTCTTTAGCTCTACCCTACACCTATCGAGGTGACAACAAGCATATGAACCCAATAATTCGCTCCTAAGCATTCAAATCCAAATCTAGCCAAGACAGATACTCTACTCATGCAAGCCATCTCCTAGAAAAATTTTAAAAAGTCTCCCTTTTTGGGCACTTATGATTACATCTCATCACAAGCTTGAAAATTGACAAGAAAGCCTATCCTAGGACATCATAATCATGCAAAAGTAGCATCCAGAAAACAACCATATGCATAATTCAAAGAAAGCTCAAAACTATAGCCCGAACTCAGATGCTCAAGGGCTCCACAAACATGCTTATCCACCCCCAAACTTAAAGCATGCATTGTCCTCAATGTATAAAGAAAATAAAGCATAATCAATCATGAGAACAATAAAAGAGTAGGAGGAGTGAACGATACTGCCCTGGAATGATGACCTTTTCATGAATGCTTGGCAAAGACAAGAGCACGGGAACTCCTACAAAACAAAAACAACAAGACATAAAAAACAATAACAAAGTAACTTGGGTTGCCTCCCATAAGCGCTTGTTTATCGTCTCTAGCTCGACGTGCTCGTGCAGTCTGCAAGGCACATAAAAATTCTCGTATTTCTTTGAACCCTTCTTTCTTGAATCAATATAACCAATGATCGCTAGTAAGCTTACTAGTTTCTCTTGGGCCCCTGAAACATAATTATTTTTGGTATTTTTTAATAAAAGAAGCATAAAAGGAGAAATATCAAAATAAAGAGACTCTGACTCTAAAACTGACTCGTGAGAATAGAAAAAAGAACAATCAACATCTATAAAGGATGGAGAAGATAAAACAGACGAAGGCTTTTCAACCTCAAACTCTACCTCCTGAACTGTCACTGCAAGCTCATTTTCTTTTTCTTCCTCACGAACATGTTCTTGAAAGGTGCTATGACTCTCCAATTCTTCTCTACTAACTATGCAACTCACCCCTAACTGCTCATCCTCATCAAGATTGAAAGAACTAAGCTCATGAATGGGTGCCAAAGAATCATCGGCCACATGACTCACTAGACAACCTATGGAAGTGGATCCCACCTCACTAACTTCCTGTGGAGCTTGAAGTGCTCTTATGATTTCATCAATTTTTAGACTCCTCGCTCTAGACTCCTCAATATAATTTTGAACTATGCTTTCCAAGGAAGAATTTTCATTTAAAGGGGTATAACTTGAAGATGAAAAATTGGAATATGGTGTTGAATAAAAACCATTCAAATCAATTAAAGCAACAATGATAATTAGGCTTCCAATCAAACAATAACCCAACAAGAACAAATGACAAAGACTCAAACAAAAAAAATATAATATGGAAAAAATCTAATATGGAAAAATCTAAATATGGAAAATATAATCTAGAAAAGGAAAGTACTATCTAATTAAGGAAAACAAAAAACAAATATGGAAAATTACAATTAAGGCAAAAGACTAACAAGGAAAAATATCTAAATAAAGAGAAAAAAAATCAAGAAAATAACACAAAAAACAAATAAGGAAAAGATTACACAACTAAAAGAAAAACTAAATTAGAAAAGCAAATATGGAAAGAAAAACAAATTATAAGGAAAACACTAAAATAAGAATGCAACAAATATGGAAAATAAAAAACAAATAAGGAAAAAAATGCAATCTATCTAGAAAAGTAAAAATACACCATAAATTAAGACTGAACAATTTTTCCACAATATTAATTTAACTAAATATACCAATCCCCGGCAACGGCGCCAAAAACTTGATGTGGACTTTTCCTACCGCAAGCGCACGGGTCAAGTAATAATATAGTGAATAGTAAATTCGAATGTCGTCCTCTGGATTGGATTTTTAAGCAAATCAAGTATTGTGAATAATCTTGCCCAATTTTATTTAGGGATCAAAAAGTGATGAAAAGATGATAATAAAAACCAAATTAAAGCAAGTAAAGAGAATGGAAATTCAATTGGGAAAACTACTTAGGGAATTGATTTCGCCGATTTCGTTTAGGATTGATTTTAAAGAATAAGTTATTATGCACAATGGAATTATGAGCCAAAGACCCTTTAATCACAACTACCTCTCCCGAGTATAATTGATTCTCATGCAAATTAACCAACTTGATATCCCTATCTAAGTTTATTAATCATGCAAGGCAATGAGATCTTTCAACCAATTCTAAAGTTAATCTAAAACCGTCATGAATTAGAAAGTAAACTTTATTCATGCAATCTTGAGTAAGTCTAAATCAAATCCCCTCTCCCGAGCTAGATTCGAAACTTAAATCATTCAACTAATGGCCAATTAATTGAAAGCATTAAATCGAAATTGCAAACACAATAACATTGCACAACTTAAACCATAAATCAATCCATAAACTTAATCAACTACATCAATCCCTAAGTTACAAGTTTAGCTACTCATGAATGTAAATACAAGCTCAACTAAACATATGAAAGCCATAAATCTAACTAAAGAAAGGAAAGGGAAAGGAAAACTCAATGTAGGCCGAGTCCGACGTCCCCGTCACGATCCCCACGAACAATGGGTTGATTTCCAAATTCCTCCCTTTGTTTCAGCCTCCAAAGTGCTCTGTCCTGCTCTGTTTACGGCTCCAAAAGGTCCCAAATCGAACTCCCCTCAAACCTAGCCGAAAATAAGCTTTTATTCTGTTTTTTTTCGTCTTAGCGTCGAGACGCTGTCAAGACAGCGTCGCGACGCTGCCTCTTAAACGCGCGTTCTGAATAAGGAAAAACGGTAGCGTCGGGACGCTTCCTATCACAGCGTCTCGATGCTGTGAGCTTTACGCGCCTAATCTGATATGGAATGTGAGCGTCGAGACGCTCAAGAGCTAGCGTCTCGACGCCAGCTTGCTGTTGACCGAGATTTGACTTTTTTCCTCTTTTACTCTTTTCATTCCTTTGCATCTTTTCACGCCCCGAGCACCCGATTAACTCTAATATGGCAATATAGCTCCAAGCAACCATTTCCTGCAAAATAAACAATAAAGCACAATAAAATGGCCCAAACATCATAAAAGTCTAGCTAAATTAAATAAGTAAAGATAGCTAGCTATGCTCGCTATCAGTGGTGGTGTTCTTCGAGCGGTCTAACGGTGTTCATGGTGGCTCCTCTCGCGGCTAGCAGCGTTCTTTTGGCTTCTCCGACGAACTCCAATCCGCAGCAGCACGTTCTTTTAGCTCTGTTTGCGTGTTTTCCGGCGAGCTTCGCGACGGTGCAGCAATGACAGCAGCTTGTGTTTGCATTTTCCGACGAGGCAGTGTTAAAGGCGTGATTTTCTCCAAATTTCAACTTGTTTCGTTGGGTTTTAGCTAATTCCAGCAATGGGTAAGAGTTCTATGGTGGTTTTGAAGTTGTTTGTGGTGTGAAATTTGTTGGGTTTTATACCTTGAAACTCGTAGATAGTAAATGTAACATTTGACCAAACATTAATAAAATGATGGATGATTCATTTATCTTGTTTGTATTGAGTAATCTTGTCTTATTAACCCTAATCCAATAAACTAAACATCCTAGGTTGTTAGTATGAGGCTTGAACTAGTATGTAGGGACATAAGAGGATCAAAGTTCAAGTTACAACCTAAAGGGTCTATAGTATAAGGAACCTTATCCTGGTGACACTATAGATACGACCCGTGATAGAACGAGTTGTCGGGACTCGTGTCAAATAAAATTTATAATCCACGACACTACTACTAATTTTGTAGTAATAGTGGCTGAGGTCGAACACAGGGAAGGGGGATCTAATAAGTGTAGGATCTTGAGCTTATGAAACAAGGGGTTTTTTTTATGATGATAGACAAGCAAGAAAAATAAAATAGAATAACTAAATGTTGAATTTTAAATGGCCCAAAACTAAACATGCGAAGGAGAAATTAGACGGGATCAATAACATAAAAAGGAGATCGTTGGATTAGGATTTATTATGCTTGATTCTAATTCATTGGCTTCCTAGTTTTCTCTAATGGTTGTTGATAGCGAGCATAGCTAGCTATGTTTCCCTAATTAATTAAGCTAGTCTTTTATATTTAATTGGCCAAAATTATGCATTTTTATGTTCTTTTTGTAGAAATCATGTTTCGGAGTTAAATCGAGAAATTGGAGCTAAATACGTGTTCGGGACATGAAAATTGGCTAAAGAACGAAAAAGATTCCACCAAGAAGAAGTCAAAAGAGATCCATCCGTAGGCCAGCGTCGGGACGCTGCTCTTGGAGCGTCTCGACGCTGCCTTTCCTTTTCAAAATTGGGCGGCAACAGAGACAGCATCTCGACACTGTCTCCTAAGCGTCTCGACGCTGTGACAGCGTCGCGACGCTATCTGCAGATTTTCTATAAATTCCTCTTTTCAGCTACGGATTTGGGGAGCCCAATTGGTTAGATTTTAGCCCTAATTTCGACTAGAGACCTTTGGTGGGAGCTAAAGCAAGGCCAAGGAGCGGGAATCAAGCAAGAAGTCGTGGAGATCGTGATGGGGACATGCCGGTTTCGACGGATTCGAGTTTTCCTTTCTCTTTCCCTTACCTTTTTTGTAGTTTTTATGGCTTTTCTTTCAATTAGTGTTTGTAGTTTAAAGACTATGAGTTACTAGTTGTTTGTCTTAGGGATTGATGTAGTTGTTTTAGTTTGTTGGATTGATTTGTGGTATGAATATGCATTTATTTTACCTATGCAATTATGGTTAAATGCTTTCAATTACTTGATCACTAGTTGAATGATTTGAGTGTTGAATCTTGCTCGAGAGAGGGGATTTGGCCTAAGACTTACTTTATTTAATTGCATGAATAAAGTAGAAATTCTAAGTTTGTGACGGGATTTGGAATAACTTTAGAAGTTGCTTGAAGAACTAAACTCAAAGCCTTGCATGTTAATGAACTTAGATAGGGATATCAAGTTGGTTGCATGCAGGAGAATCAATTATGCTCGGGAGAGATAGTTGTGATAAAAGGTTCCTAGACTTGGTAGAATAATTGCATGCTAAATTCATCCCATTAATTAATCCTCAATCTTAATGAATGAAATCAATTCCCTAAGAATCTTTCCATTTGAGTCTCCACTTTTATTTTATGCTTTTTGTCTTTATATTTATCTTTATCATTGTGTTTTGCTCCCTAAATAAAATTCAACAAAAGTATTCGCGATACTTAATTTGCTAGAAAACCAATCCAGAGGACGACACTCGTTTTACACGAAAACACTATATTATTACTTGACCCGTACACTTGCGGTAAACAAATTGCACATCAGTTGTTCTAAACTGATTTCATTAGTCCGGTCGGCTTCTGGGTTACTCGGAGGACCCCCCTACACTAACCTGTGCTAATTAACTCGATAATCGTGAATTCGACAATTAACAAGATTAATTAATATAGACTCTATCGCTCGCCAACCCTTATGCATAATGTAGTAAACATCCAAGACCTCTACAACGACTACTACCTATATCTAACTAGTTTATTAACAAGCAATTTTACAACTGCCTATTAAAACTAGTCGCTTTGGGTTCGTGGGTCCGAAATTATAAGAACTAAACTCAAATGCAATTTAAATCTAATTCCTACAACCTTTAACATGTATCTTAGGCCTATCAAGGGTCGTCTCGCGTAGAGAGTGGCTTGCCTCAACCCAGTGGCTATCTCAAATAACTGATAGAATACACAAGCGGTAATCGCATAGGGCGTCAGTCCTAATTAACTAGTCTCATGTATTGGTTTAAATGAGATTAGATGCAAAACTCAATGAAAATTCAACAAGGACAGAAGATATGAACCAGAAAACTCATCCAATATCATTAACAATCAAGACATATATCCAATCCAACGATCTAAAAGAGTTTAGCTACGCATAGGTGAAGTACAAGTGATAATAAACATGAAAGAATCCATAGTAAATGACCAACAATGGTCTACAAACGTGTTGGAAAGTAAAAGAGACAAAGAAATCGTAAAAGGGACCCAAATTCTAAACTAACGGCGGACTAAACCGAGACTACATATATATAGAAAACACGTCGGCAACGAGACGCCAAGGCACCGCGTCGAGACGCTGCGAACATTTTTCTTCGGGCTGAAACCGCGTCGGCATCGAGACGCCATGACCGACGTCGAGACGCCAGCCTCTTGACTCGACTTCCTGCTCTCTTTCTCGGCTTGGTCTCGCTTCTTCTCGGTTCGGGGCTTCGATCTTTCACTTTCAGTGTCACAATTCAGGCCCGCTTCAGCACAACTAGGTCCCTTCACCTCCTCTCCATCCAAGACATCGAGATGGTTCCAAAAACTCCGTAATTGGCCCGAATTAACACCAATTAGCGTGATCGGCTCCCGACATGGCCTAAGCTTAATTAACCTGTAAATAGTACAAGTAAAGCATAAAATGACTCTAACAAGCTTAGATTAGAGGCGATAAAATAGAACTATTTAGGTCCTATCAAATACCCCCAACCTAAATCTTGCTAGTCCACGAGCAAGGCACACACAAAAACAAGGAGACGACGTTGTGCATATAATTGATAAGTGATTTAATCCTCAAGACTCAAACATCCCAAAAACTAAAGCAATCAAGAGACATTCGCAAGAGAGACAAATAAGGAGACAAATAAAAAATTTTCAAGGATTACCTTGCTCAAGAGAGCTTCCATTCCACCTAAAGAAGACTTTACTAGCCCGGGATTGGCTTACTCAACTCTCATCCTATCTTCCCCCTACACTGGCACTAAGGTCTTGCTAAACGGCCCAAATGGAGCAAACTAGGTTGCTTCCTCTTACTTAGGCACCTGATCAAGGAATTCGTTTTTCTTTTTTCTTTTTTGTTTCTCTCCTTTTTTTCTTCCTTTTTTTTCTTTTTTGCATTTCTTTTGGATAGGGCACTAGCTTTCACACTATAGTGCAGGGACCCATAACCCGAGTTTTACTCTTGGTTGGCCTAACTTATCAGACTGCAGGTAGCTCTTTTTACCCCTAAGTGATTAAGCTCAATGCAAGCATGCTTTTTCTTTCAAAATAAAAATGGCGAGCATATGATTTTTTTCTTTTCTTTTGCCTCGCCACTCCTGACTTATTTTTCCACTTTTTTTTTTTTATTGCAGGCATATTTTCTTTTTCTCTCCTAGGCAAGACTCCACACACTATTTTGTAAAAAATTTAGACTTTCTCGCTTAACCTTACACCTATCGGGGTGACAACAAAAATATGAGATAAGTAATTCGCTCCTAAGCATTCAAGTCATACTTTAAAACAAAATAGACACTCAACTGGTGCAAGACATATCAAAGAAAAGTTTTAAAAAGGCTCCTATTTTGAACACTCTCGATCACAACTCATCGAAAGCAATAAATTTTTTTAAAAAATTGAGTCAATCTTAGGAAATCATCAAACAAGCATATACACAACAAGCATGCAAGACATTTCATTAAGCACAAACGCTGGCCTGACACTCAGATGCTCAAGGCCCAACAGGAATGTAAAGTAAATTCCCCACCCCCAACCTAAAACTTACATTGCCCTCAATGTAATAAATCATGGAGAATAAGACAATGCATAGGGAAAGAGTAGAACTTCCCTGAATGTTTCGCTCATGGGTGGTGAATCATGCTTCCTTATAAATGTAGAAACTTCGTTTTGGTACTGCCAATCCTAAAGAACAAACAAAAACAATGAAACAAACATAAAAGCAATTGATTAAAATAAACCTATCTAAGAATTGAAATAACAGAACACAGTAAAATTATAGGGTGCAATTGTTTAAGGTCGTTTGATCGACCACACTCTCCTCTATTTCTTCTTAGGGAGGCTTCTCTCCATAGGTCCAAAATACATTGTTTTTAGAGATTTCTTGTTTCAGTAATTTCGGAGCCTGCAGGGAAGAATCAGTAGAAGCAGAAAAAAATATCGAAAGGAGAGGTGGTCTGACAAAAAATGCTCTCAGCCCTAATCCTAGAAGATGAACACTTGGTGACTCCACCAGATTTATCAGTAAGGGTTATCTGGTGTTCATCAACTACATCAATTAATTCTCCATCTAAGTCAGGGCATCTAACAGTAGAAGAATCAGTAGAAGCAGAAAAAACATCGAAAGCAGAGGTGGGCTGACAAAAAATTCCCTCAGCCCTAATCCTAGAAGATGAACACTTGGTGACTCCACCAGATTTATCAGTAAGGGTTATCTGGTGTTCATCAATTACATCAATTAATTCTCCATCTAAGTCAGGGCATCTAACAGTAGAAGAATGCATCTCATTATTAGTGACCATACATGATTTATAATTTAAAGTGTGATCATTCACTGGGTCAGGTTCAAGCATTTAGTATTCAATAGAAGATGCATGAGGATTTTCAATGTCATAAAAATTTTTAAAGTATAAGGTTTTATCCTGAAATCCTACTGATACAACACCTTCATCTACATCAATAATAGTCTCGGCAGTCTTCATTAGGGGACGACCAAGAAGTATCATAGCAGAAGATGGATTGTAATCAGGATTAAGAGTATCTAAAACATAGAAGTCAGAAGGAAAAACCAAATCCTCCACCCTAACTAGAACGTTTTCAACTATTCCTAGAGGTTTAATGCAAGACTTATCTGCTAGTTGAATGACTATGCCAGATGTTTTAATATCAGTTAAATTCAATCTTTTATTAAACAGGCACAGGCATAACATTAATCAATGCTACTAGATCTAACATGACATATTTTATCTTGCAATCTCCGATCATACACGGTAAAGTAAACATGCCAGGATCAGAACATTTAATAGGTAAGTTCTCAGAAAGTAAAGCACTTACATTTTCACTAACCTCTTCTTTACCTGAGGACTTTTCCTTACCTTCAAACCAAGTCTTTAAGAACTCAGCATAGGCTGGGATTTTCAGGATTGCCTCAAGCAATGGAATATTCACCTTAACTTTTCTAAAGACATCTAAATCATCCTGCACACTTGGAGTAGCAGGGTCAATGAAGTTCACCGGTGAAGTAAGAGAATCTTTATCATTTAGATTTAAAGAATAAAATTTGCCAGAAGAAACAGAAAACTTATCAGAGACAGTGGGGAATCTAGGGGGATAGTCAGGTATGGCCACTTCACTCCACACTGCATTCATGTTTGCCATAGGATTTACCTCAGGTTGGCAGGTAGCTTACGAAAGCTTTTGTTGTTCATCTTACTGACTTGGGTTGCCAGCTGAGTAATTTGGTTTCCCAAATTTTGAATGGTGTTCCTGGTCTCTTGTTGGAACTGTAAAGAGCTCTTAGTAAGTTTCTTAAGTGCCTCATCGAAGGATGCACTTGAAGATGAGGTGGAAGCCTGATTTTGCTTGAACACCAGTGGCTTCTGTTGGTTCCCATAACTGAAATTTGGATGGTCTCTCCATCCTGGATTGTAAGTGTTGTTGTAACGGCCCCAAAATTTGGTCTAAACTAGGAGACAGTACTAAACATTTACCCTAGTGGCAACTTAATGCCTCGAAAATTTCGGCAGCATAACAGCGTAACTATAGCTAACCAGGAATTTTAGACACTTGCAAAACAAGAATATGCACTTCTAATTTCAGATCACAACTCTACTTCACTTGACAACATCCTGACATACTCCCTGAATTAAAAACTAACTTCAAATCTCAAGCAGATATAACGCAAGTCAGATCTCGTAACAGATACCAATTAATAAAACTACTACATCCCAGATAAAAGACACTACAAGAGTAAATCTATTACATATTGAACAAATTAACCACAACTGTTAAACAAGTTAATCAACAACTAAATCAGTTTAACTAACTCCAATAAGCATTTGGACACAATAGCATATAGGAACAACTACTATCTAATGGTATCCTCTTCCAAGCCTCATCTTCATCACCAAGCTCGAATATGCTTTCAACACTTGCAAAACCTGGTGGTGGGGCAGTACAAAACCACGGTACTGAGTAAGTGGTTCACACCTGAAGAGCCATCAAACATCATACATATACAAGACAATTAACTATCCTGCTTTTCAACCACAATATCATGTCTCAAATACAAGCCAACCAATCAACGCAACAAAGCATACTCAACTAATGCAGTCATGCAACAACCATGCACCTAACACATGAATTTCTGCACCATGCCATGCATACTCAATTCTCTCTCAAGCTCAACGAGCTCGCTCCACACTCATAGCCCTCACAAGGCTCTCTAAGACTGACTCCTTCGAGTCACGCCGACCCCTGACCATATTACCCTGGACCTCGACGTTTCTCTACGGCACTCAGCGTTTGACCCTTGACCATATTACCCAAGGCCTCAAACTGTGCATCGCCCCTTAACCATATTACCCAAGGCACCCGATGACTTCACTATCAAACCATACATTGCCCCTTGGCCATATTACCCAAGGCACCCGATGACTTCATAATCAAACCGTACATCGCCCCTTGGCCATATTACCCAAAACACCCGATGCTCCTCTTAATCCATTGGTGACATACCACCCCTCGACCATTTTTACCCGAGGCATCTGGTATTCACCTAACTTTCCTTTTTCAATCACCCAAGGCCCTCTGACCTCACAATCTCACTAGAATGCATGAATCCTCCACATCATGCTCCTAGACCATGTACTAAACCAATGACACGCTCATAAATCCAACATGCACATTCCAACATGCTTTATGTCATAAAAACACATAAAACGAACATCACGGTCTCAACATTATGTTCATGTCTTTCGATCAACCACAACAAAACCACGTACTCTTAACACAACAATTTAACATAATAGATCAACTCAGCAGTTCATCATGCTCATAACTCATCATTGGACATATAACACATATGTACATATGCAACATATGCTAAAACAAAGCGAGTAAAGCACACAGCATACTAGCACACAAGCAAACAAACTCAACCGGTAGAAATCCACTTACCGGAAGCTCTAAACGCTCCTAAACTAGATGAAAAACTCCAAAGATAATCCAAGAGCTCCTTTAAAGCTCCATCAAACAGGATAAGTCCTTTGCTGGAAAATAACTCGAGTAAGCTCTAATTGGTCCCAAGTGAACCACACCAAACGAGTCCAAAAGCTTGTTGGAACTTACTGACCAGCACCAAACTCCTTTGAACACGCGCTGCCCGGGGTCCAAATTGGGTTAAAACTGAAATGAACAACACCTAAACGACCCTGCAACTTGTTGACCAATGATCGAGAGCTTCCATAAACGACGATCTAAAGTTGTTGGACCAGAAGCACTTCAATTCAAGGTCGCATCGATTGTGGGTAATCGCCAAAAGCTCGCTTTGGGTCTAATTTACAACGAAAGAGCCCAAACGAACTTTAAACCAGCCAAAACGCGCCCAAAACGCAGGAATGGCGAAGGCACAAACTGTTATCCACGAGTCCTAGCTGAGAACGAGAGAGAGAGAGGTTGAGTCTGCTATTTGAACATAATGAATGGGAAACAAGGAGGGAGACGAAGACTCACCAACCGTAGGTTCACTAGCCGACGCACACGAAGAGGGGGAGAGAGATGCGAAGACGGCGACCAACCCACAGCTTCAGCAAGCGACGCACGGAGAGAGAGAGAGCTCGACGGCGGCGCGGCTTCACACGAAAAAAGAAACCGAGAGAGACAGGGAGAGAGAGAACGCACGCGGAGAGGAAGGCTGGGCGCAAGAAGAAAACGCAAGGGGGGTGTCGGCTGCTACACGATAAGAAGAAGGGAGTAGGAGATGATACTCTTTTAGGGTTTTGTTTTCTTTTCCTCTAATAAGCTTGTCTTAAATAAAACCCTAAGAAATGAAGACCCATTTTAAAAAAAGGAATTAGGATTTCAATTTAAATCCCCAATTAGGATTTTAATCCCAATCTTAGCTCCTAACAAATTCAGGATTTAAATTGATTAAGAGGAGAGTTTGGGTCTTTTGATACTGAAAATAAATATCAAATATTAAACCTCTAACTTTAAGAAACTTAAAGATTTAATTAAAAATCTCTTTCCCCTAAATTTTAGAAATTTAGTTTAACGACCCGAAGCCAAAGTTAAATTCTAATTTTCCCAAATTAGAATAAGAACGCCCAATCAACTCCAAAACGGCTCAATTTTGAAAAGCGGGGCGATACAATTGTTGTATGAGTTGTACTGCCATTAATTTCCATCGAATCCACCAATGTCATTCACCTCTCCATTGTCTTGAATCTTAGGGCATTCATCAGTAGTGTGGGTAGTCATTGAGCAAAGTTCACAGGCTTTCGCCTGCACCTATCCTAAACAAAGAGTGAACAAGTTTAGTTAATTCACTCATTTCAGAGCGCACTCCGCTTACCTCGCTTTTTGTAGCAGCTTGTACAACTGTTGGTGGTTATCTAGTGCCAAATTGCTAAGAGTTTTCAGCCATACTTGAAATTAGTTGTCTAGCCTCGACAGGGGTCTTGTTGACTAGTGTTCATCCACTAGCTGCATCTACCATACTACGGTCCATAGGAAGTAGCCCTTCGTAAACATACTAGATCAACAACTGATCTGAGATCTGATGATGTGGAAAACTGGCACACAAACGCTTGAATCTTTCCCAATATTTGTGGGTGTCTCCCCAGTGATCTACGAAATCCCATAAATCTCCTTTCTAATGTTTGCAGCTCTACTGGCGAGGAAAAATTTCTCCAGAAATTGCTTCTTCATCTCGTTCCATGTACTGATAGAGCCAGAGGGAAGGTAATAGAGCCAATCTTTCGCTGGATCCTTTAGCGAAAAGGGGAATGTCCTCAGGTTCAACGTTTCCTCTATCACTCAATGGGGTCTCATACCAGAACATACTATGTGAAATTCCTGCAAATGTTTGTGTGGGTCCTCTCCAACACTACCATGGAAAATAGAAAGTAAGTGTATTAAACCTGAGTTTAATTCTAAAGTACCTAGCGTCTCGGGGTAGGTAATACTGAGTGGCTGTTGGTTCAGATCTGGCGCTACCAGCTGCCTTAATGTCCTTTCAGCCATGGTTGGTGCTTCAACCTCGTTGAGATTATTAACTCTTCTCCTTCTTACTTGCCTTCTAAATCTCATCTCCGCTCTAGAAATTTCAGGTCCAAATCTAAGATCGTTTCTCTGCGAAGAACGTGTGATCATAAACCATGCAATCAAGAATCAAAATCATAAAATCCTAAAAATACTAGAAAAAATGCCCTTCCCCGAAAATGGCGCAAATTTGACGGGAGGAGCTATCCGGACTCGTGTCAAATAAAATTTATAATCCACGACACTACTACTAACTTTGTAGTAATAACGGTCGGGGTCGAACACAGGGAAGAGAGATCTAATAAGTGTAGGATCTTGCGCTTATGAAAAAAGGGGGGATTTTTATGATGAAAGACAAGCAAGAAAAATAAAATAGAATAACTGAATGCTGAATTTTAAATGGCACAAAACTAAACATGGAAGGAGAAATTAGATGGGATCAATAACATAAAAAGGAGATCGTTGGATTAGGATTTATTATACTTGATTCTAATTCATTGGCTTCTTAGTTTTCTCTAATGGTTGTTCTAAATTGATTTCATTAGTCAAGTCGGCTTCTGGATTACTAGGAGAACCCCCTACACTAACCTGTGCTAATCAACTCATTAATCGTGAATTCAACAATTAACAAGATTAATTAATATAGACTTTATCGCTCGCCACCCCTTATGCATAATGTAGTAACCATTTGAGACCTCTGGAACGGTTACTACCTATATCTAACTAGTTTATTAACAAACAACTTTACAACCGCCTATTAAAACTAGCCGCTTTGGGATCCTGGGTCCAGAATCATAAGAACTAAACTCAAATGCATTTTAAATCTAATTCCTACAACCTTTAACATGTATCCTAGGCCTATCAAGGGTTGTCTCGCGTAGAGAGTGGCTTGCCTCAACCTGGTGGCTATCTCAAATAACTGATAGAATACACAAGCGGTAATCGCATATGGCGTCAATCCTAATTGACTAGCCTCATGTATTGGTTTAAATGGGATTACATGCAAAACTCAATGAAAATTCAGCAAGGACAGAAGATATGAACCAGAAAACTCAGCCAATATCATTAAGAATAAAGACATAAATCCAATCCAACGATCTAAAAGAGTTTACCTACGCATAGATGAAGTAAAAACGATAATACACATGAAAGAATCCATAGTAAATGACCAACAATGGTCTACAAACGTGCTGGAAAGTAAAAGAGGCAAAGAAATCATAAAAGGGCCCAAAATTCTAACCTAACAGTGGACTAAACCGAGACTAGATATATATAGAAAACGTGTCGGCGTTGAGACGCCAAGGCACAACCTCTCAACGGTGCAAACGATCCAACAGGTTCATGTAGTGGACATGCGAGTGGGGGTATCTTGTGCAATGAGTTTTCATAAGATCGGACCGCGAAATAGTTAACCACTAGCTGTAACACCGTTAGCTAGCTAAGTTTCTATTTCACTAGGATGACCTAGGCAACTTGGACTCAATCATGAGTGGGTTATGGACTCCTGTTCATAAGGGATTGTCCTTTGATTTGTATGGATGAGAGTGGCTGTTGGATTCCTAGAGTGAGTAAAAATATGGTATAAAAAGACTCTAGAACTCTGTGCAAGTATACACAGTCCGCAGCAAGTAATAAGTATTTGTCAATCCAAGGCCTGAACTAGCTTCCACTTTATCTATTTTGTAACTCTTTAATGGTTTCAAAGATGGTAAAAATGATTGGTTTTTATAAGAGTAATGCTGAAGCAAAAGAAATGACATAATAGAAAATAAACAAATAGGCAGACAGAGTAGAGACAGGCGCTGGTCAGGATTTAGTAATTGTTTTAAAAGATGCTCTAGCAATATTATTGATCATGCAAAACTCTCGCAGTCTTATTAGCATATTCCTCCCGAAACTCTGGATCTTTTGGAATGTGTTTCAACCCCAATGAAGTACTACCGATCAAGCACTAGGCAACTGGTTATCCCTAGCTCAGTCACTGGCGTTCACCAATACACAATGATCTAGTGTGATTAATCGCCACACACTCCCTAAATCATCCCTAAAACTAGAGAGAGTTATTCATACCGGCTGGCCAGGCGGGCACAAAATATAAATGAGCACAACCATTAATTAAGATGCATAGAATCAATATTTATTACTAGAAATTAAGCACGACAATCACATTGTTCCTAACAAATGATAGCGAGCAGAAATGTCGCTATTTTAGTCTCAATTTATTAAGCTTTTTGGTGCTTTAATCGTATTTTTAATGAATATATTTAATGAATTTTGTTATTTGGTCCTTAGGAGCTAAGTTGGTGACTTTTGGGAGAAAAATAGCCAAAATTCAAGCAATTGAAGCCCAAATCCTAGCTTGTTGCAATTGGAGGCCCAAAGAAGCCAACCATGAAGAAATGACCAAGAGAAATAAAGAAGAAGGCCCAAAAATCAGCCCAAAAGGAAGCTAAAAAATCTGGAAATTTTGGGCAGCGTCGAGACGCTAAGTAAGGCAGCGTCGCGACGCTACACTTTCTTGTTGCCCAAGCCGCGTGCGCAGCAGCGTCGCGACGCTGAGCAAGGTAGCGTCGCGACGCTACCCCTATTCCAGGCCTATAAAAAGGCACCCTTGGGTGCCTCATAATGCATCAATCATCCTTCCAATTCCTTCCTTTCTCTCTTCCTTAAGGCTCCTTTGGAGCCCCTCTCAAGGCTTTTGAGCCTTTTTGAGAGGATTCTTCTAGTGGGAAAATTTTGGGAATTTTGGGGGAGCAATCTTAGAGGCTCAAGGAGTAATCAGCGGGGGCTCCAAGCGTCAGCGAGGGGTTTTTTGACGGTCAATTCCTTTCCTTTATTGCTCTTTATTATGCTTTCTTTTGTAAATGATATTTTAGCTATGTATAGCTAAACCCTCAATTTGGGGTCTTGAAATGAAATGATAGTTCAAATATTGTTATAATTTCTTGTCTCTTGCCCATGTCCTAATTATTTGTATGGATGTGCTTAATGCTTTACTCAATCTGGCCAATTGTGTAATGATTCGATTCTTAATGGAAACTCGACGGAGAGAAATTAGGATAGATCATAATCCATGCAACTAGTTTAATTGCCCGTTGTGACACCGGGATTAGTTGATTAAACATAGATTACTAAAATGAATCAGGGCGTAATAATTAATGATTTTTAATAGCGCTAAGGACACTTAGGTTGTTAAAATGAATTAATTACAATTAGGGGAAACCGACAGGAGAACCTATGTGATCAACGGAGATTCTAGGATTATAATTTGTTGGGCAATGAGATAGGATAATTATAACAACTATTTAGCTAATCATCGATTTTCAAGACCCCTCTTCCCATTTAAAGAAAACTCTTTCTCCACATTTTATTTTCGATTGATCAATTTATTTTCATTAATTGTCTTATATTTAAATCCTTTTATTGCATGAAGTGGTCCCTAAATATTATTTCGCCTAAGTATTTTCAGTGCTCAAGAAAATTTTAATTATTTGCTTAAGTTTCGCTTCGCCTCCCTGTGGATTCGATACTCGGTATTACTACCGTTTTATATTACTTGTGACGACCCGTGCGCTTGCGGATAATCGTTCAAACACAACCAACAAGTTTTTGGCGCCGTTGCTGGGGAGGCTTGATTTTTTAAGCAAAAATTAATTTTTCTTGACATCGAAAAGAAAAGGATAAATGGTAATTTAGGTGTAAATATTTTTCTTCATTTTGTGAATATTATTTTATTTTCATTTTTGTTTTGTTTTTTTTTTTGTTGTCTGGGAGCATTGTATGCGAAGAAACAAGGTGGTTGATTTGTTTCCGCTAGATCTTGAGATTAACAGGACTCTTAGATTCATTAGAAGAGAAAAAAGATTAGCAGAAGCGATGGCCCACCAAGAAGAAGCTCCCAAGGCAATTAGAGATTTTCTGCAGCCAGTTCTTCCTACCGAGAATTCTGGAATTGTCTACGCCCTTATCCAAGCTACAAATTTTGAGCTAAAAACAGGGTTGATTCAGATGGCACGCGATAACTCGTTCAAGGGACATCCTTCCGAGGACCCCCACTCTCATGTTCGATCATTCCTAGAAATATGCGGGACGATAAAGATGAACGGAGTTCCGACCGACGCGATCAGATTGAGGCTGTTTCCATTTTCTCTACAGGATAAAGCAAAAGATTGGCTCGAATCAGTCGAGACGGGCAACATCAGTACTTTGGACGAGCTTGCCCAGGCTTTTCTGACAAAATTTTTTCCAACGGCTAAGACTACCAAGCTCCGGACTGAAATTGGAACATTCAGGCAGCTTGACAAGGAGCAGTTGTACGAAGCGTGGGAAAGATATAAGGAAATGCTTAGGCGATGCCCCCAACACGGATATCCTGATTGGCTTCAGGTACAGTTATTGTATAATGGATTAAACCCCTCCACAAAGACAGTCCTAGACACATCAGCAGGAGGGAGTTTTCTTTCAAAAACAGTGACAGAAGCCAAAGACCTGCTTGAGGAAATGGCGGCAACAAGTTATCAATGGCCGACGGAGAGAGGAACAATTACAAAGAAGGCTGGATTATATGAATTGGATGAGTCAAGTTCACTGAAAGCGCAACTGGCATCTCTGACCAATGCACTAAATAAATTGACTTCGTCTGAGGTGGTTAAGTCCATTTCCACCTTAGCTGAAGGTCATTCAAATAAGGAAGGTCAAGATGTGGAAGAAGTTCAATACATAGGAAATAGACCATATGCTCAAGGAGTACTAAAATTCTACCACCCCAGTCTGCGTAATCACGAGAACTTTTCATATGCGAATACGAAGAATGTTGTGCAGCCACCCCCAGGTTTTGCATCATCGAGTACTCCTGAAAAGAAAAATAATCTGGAGGAGATGGTGGCTTTATTCATCAAAGAACAAAGAATATTGAATGTGAGTCTCCAGACATCAGTAAACAACCACGACGCAGCTCTAAAGAATATGGAAGTACAGATAGGTCAGATCGCTTCAGCAGTAAATGCCCTTCAAAAGGGAAAATTTCCAAGTGATACTGAGCCTAACCCGAAAGAGCAGTGTAAGATGGTGGTTCTAAGAAGTGGCAGAAGACTGGAGGACAGTTCAGAGAAGAAAAAGGAAGAAGAAAAGAGAAGAGATGGAGATGAAGGGACTGAGGCACAAAAAGCCTCCTCTGAAAGGTTCCAACATCCTCCCAACTCTATTGAATTAAAATGTGATTTTTCTAACAACTTTGCAGGTAGAAAAGAAGATGAGAGGCAGAATGACAATAAGAAGCTGACTGAGGAAGAAGTGGTTCCATGCAACCACCATGACAGAGGTTCGCATATTAGCCCGCCCAAGCGGAGGGGCGAATGTCCAACCTTTGATTTCAGGGAGTTACCTTTTCCTCAAAGATTTAAAAATGTCAAATTAGATGAACAGTTTCAAAAATTCTTAGAAATGTTTAAAAAGTTGTCTGTGAATATTCCATTGGTAGAAGCCTTGTATAATATGCCAAATTATGGAAAATTCATGAAGGAAATGCTTTCTAAAAAGAAAATTCTGAAAAAAGAAGTTTTTAATTTATCTGAGAGTAGCAGTACCATTATTTCTGGTAGGATACCCTCTAATCAGAAAGATCCAGGGAGTTTTACTGTTCCCTGCAGCATAGGAGAAGTATCATTCGATAGGGCTTTATGTGATTTAGGAGCAAGTATAAATTTGATGCCCTACTCTGTGTACAAGAAGATTGGTTTATCAGGTATGACAGACACCGACGTCACTCTCCAGCTTGCTGACAGATCGATTACCCACCCGATGGGTGTTGTGGAGGACGTGTTGGTAAAAGTCAACAAATTCATCTTCCCTGTTGATTTCGTGGTACTGGACATGAAAGAGGACAAAGAGGTGCCAATTATCTTAGGCAGACCTTTCCTAGCCACTGGTAAGGCTGAGATTAGCGTGCATACAGGTAAACTTACCTTGAACATTGATGATGAAAAAGTAGTGTTTAGTATTTTTGGCCAAGAAGAATCTGTTTGTAGTTTGCATACATGTTTTTCTGTTGGGCCTGAATACTTGACTGATGACGATGAAGAGGTAGACTATAATCTTGGCCTAGGCTTAGGAGAAATGCTTATGGATAATGTGAATTTTGATCATGATGCATATATGGATAATCCTATGTTTGAAAATGATTTGGATCTGCCTGACTTTGAAAATGAATTAGACTTGCCTGCTTGTGATAATGAAAGATTTGCAGTTGATGACTTACCTTCCTTTGAAAATGAATTAGATTTGCCTGAAATGAATAATTTTGATGATGATATTGAATTGCCTGACATTGAGCATGAACATAAAAGGCATAAAAAAGATTGCTCGATAGATGATTTTGAGTCTGACCATGATTACAGTGAATCTATTGAGTCTGATCTTGAAGTTCCTGAATGCATGAATCCTGACAATGTGAATACCTTTTTTTCATGTCCTGATGATGTGTATAGCATAGAATCTGACCCAGAAGAACTCGAATCTGTGCATAGTATAGAATCTGATCCTGAAATTCTTGAATTCTTTAATTCTTCTGATGATGAGTCAAATGACAACTTAGTTGAATCATTTTTTAATTCTGAGTCTGAAGGATCTGCTGAGCATGTAGATATTTTTTCTGATGAATGGACTGGCATGATTGATAGGCCACCTCTAGATCCTAGACTAGTAGATATTATAACGCTTGATGACTCTGTTAACAATTGTTTTGAGAATAGAGATTTAGAAAAGAGATTTGATGCAGCTGATTATTTTCTGAAATGTTATTATGAGAATCTCTTTAGTGAAGATGGGCTAGGGGAAAGTTTTTTTTTTCTCCCCTGTTTGTAGTATGCAATTCGGTGCGTGATTTCTTGCAGGGCCCGGAGGATGATGAAAATTTTTATTTTGAGCCTCCGTTATCGTGCCGAGCCTAGTCTAGCTAAAGACGTTAAAGAAAGCGCTGCTTGGGAGGCAACCCAAGGATTAAAGTTTAGTTAGTTGTTTTTGCGGTAAATAATTTTCTTTGCTCCGTGATCCAATTTTGTTTTACAAGATCACCTTAGCAAATCCCAAAAGTCCACATTTCCAATTTTTCATGGATTCAAAGGAAGAGGATGAAGCGCTCCTAGCTCCAGGAAGTCTCAGTATCTCTCTTTATGCTTTTCTGTTTTGAAACATTGGGGACAATGTTTAGTTTAAGTTTGGGGGGGAGGCTTCCGCTGTGTTGAGCATATTTAAATTCTGTTGGATGCATGAATAGCTAGCCATGATAGCCAAGGATGTGATTTTTGAAATTTTGGGAGAAAATGGTTTATATATTGTGGAATCTGGGAGCACGGCAGAAATTGTGAAATTTTAAAATTTTTTGATACTTAGTTTTGATGTCTAAAGCATGCAATAGTCTTATCTAATGACATCTTTGAAAATCTAGATTCTTATTATGGTTTTCAAAGTTGTTGTCACCCCGATAGGCTTAGTTTCTAATATTAGGAAGTTCATGCTTGATTGCTCTAAAGAACTAGGTAGGAAAAAAGGCTATGCTTGCTGAGAGAAAAGCAAAAGCAACAAAAGAAAATGTGAGAAAAAGAAAATCTGTTGAAAAAGAATTTTTGCTTGCTCAAAAGAAAAAAAGCCTAGGGGTAAAAAGAGCTACCTGCGGTGTGATCAGTTAGGCCAACCAGAGAATAAAATTCGGGTTAAGGGTCCCTGCACCGTAGTGTGAAAGCTAGTACCATTAGATATCAAAATGCAACTTTGGGGGAGGAGCAAAAGAAAAACAAAAGAAAAAGAAGAGAAACAGAAAAAATCATGTGAGCATTCTGCTCCCCCATGATAAAGAAAAGGATGACAGGCACCCTAGTTTCTTTTTTTTTGCATGATAGAAGGACTCCGACGTATTAGGGGCTCTTAGCCAGTGTAGGGGGAAAAATGGAGAAAGCCATAAGACTAATCTAGGTTAGTAAAAGAATCAATAGATAATTCTTGAGCATGCTATTCATTAATCTTAAGATCAAACTAGTTTAAGATTTCTTCAAAAGTATGCGGTACTTGCTTATTCCACTTGCATGTTTTCCATTCGATCCTAAGAATTCCAAAATCATTGAGGGTTGAGCGATTCTATTTCATGCATCTTTAGAATTTATTTTGCTCGGGACTAACAAAAGCTTAAGTTTGGGGGTGTGGTAGCGAGCACAAATGTCGCTATTTTTAATCTCAATTTATTAAGCTTTTTGGTGCTTTAATCGTATTTTTAATGAATATATTTAATGAATTTTGTTATTTGGTCCTTAGGAGCTAAGTTGGTGATTTTGGGAGAAAAAGAGCCAAAATTGAAGCAATTGAAGCCCAAATCCTAGCTTGATGCAATTGGAGGCCCAAAGAAGCCAACCATGAAGAAATGACCAAGAGAAATAAAGAAGAAGGCCCAAAAATCAGCCCAAAAGGAAGCTGAAAAATCTGGAAATTTGGGGCAGCGTCGAGACGCTAAGTAAGGCAGCGTCGCGACGCTACCCTTTCTTGTTGCCCAAGCCGCGTGCGCAGCAGCGTCGCGACGCTGAGCAAGGTAGCGTCGCGACGCTACCCCTATTCCAGGCCTATAAAAAGGCACCCTTGGGTGCCTCATAATGCATCAATCATCCTTCCAATTCCTTCCTTTCTCTCTTCCTTAAGGCTCCTTTGGAGCCCCTCTCGAGGCTTTTGAGCCTTTTTAAGAGGATTCTTCTAGTGGGAAAATTTTGGGAATTTTGGGGGAGCAATCTTAGAGGCTCAAGGAGTTGTCAGCGGGGGCTCCAAGCGTCAGCGAGGGGTTTTTCGACGGTCAATTCCTTTCCTTTATTGCTCTTTATTATGCTTTCTTTTGTAAATGATATTTTAGCTATGTATAGCTAAACCCTCAATTTGGGGTCTTGAAATGAAATGATAGTTCAAATATTGTTATAATTTCTTGTCTTTTGCCCATGTCCTAATTATTTGTATGGATGTGCTTAATGCTTTACTCAATCTGGCCAATTGTGTAATGATTCGATTCTTAATGGAAACTCGACGAAGAGAAATTAGGATAGATCATAATCCATGCAACTAGTTTAATTGCCCGTTGTGACACCGGGATTAGTTGATTAAACATAGATTTCTAAAATGAATCAGAGCGTAATAATTAATGATTTTTAATAGCGCTAAGGACACTTAGGTTGTTAAAATGAATTAATTACAATTAGGGGAAACCGACAGGAGAACCTATGTGATCAACGGAGATTCTAGGATTATAATTAGTTGGGCAATGAGATGGGATAATTATAACAACTATTTAGCTAATCATCGATTTTCAAGACCCCTCTTCCCATTTAAAGAAAACTCTTTCTCCATATTTTATTTTCGATTGATCAATTTATTTTCATTAATTGTCTTATATTTAAATCATTTTATTGCATGAAGTGGTCCCTAAATATTATTTCGCCTAAGTATTTTCAGTGCTCAAGAAAATTTTAATTATTTGCTTAAGTTTCGCTTCGCCTCCCTGTGGATTCGATACTCGGTATTACTACCATTTTATATTACTTGTGACGACCCGTGCGCTTGCGGATAATCGTTCAAACACAACCAACAACAAACGCCTAAGCTACTTAGTTCATAAAATGCATGGAAACACAAGTTACAATCTGAGTGAGCATATCCATAATTACAAGATAATAAAAGAAATATAAATCTCCTTGATCAGCTTGCAATGAGGGTCTTCTAGTTGGTCTCCAATCTCTCTCCTCTATTCGGTTCCCAAAGGTGGAATTGAGAATGATCTCTTCCCAAAAATGGAATGATCTTGACTTGGGCAGCTATTTCATTTTATAGAAGGCTAGGAGGCTTGAATTGGGTTGACCTAGACATGTGGACGGCTCTCCTTGCTCCTCTATCATGAAAATAACTCAACAGAATTCGGTCTGTCAACTTGGCTAACGAGCTGTGACGTGGCAGTTTTGCTCCCAGATCTGCTGCAGCACAGAATTTGCTCCCTCCAGTCGCTCAGCAATGCATTCTGCATAAAATAACTTTCAAAACTTCCATTCTTCCAAATGGGTTAAAACATATAATATATATCTAAAACCAACCCTATTAAGCACAAAAGACACCCAAATCCCTATAGAAATGAGGCCTAAATAACTACCTTTTCGAGAGTTATCAGTGGCCTACACGCCAACTCAATCATCCTACCATTTTGGGGACAAGACCGAGTGGGGAGCTGGGAACATAATCACACAAGATGGAATTCACTCCTTCCCGACTCTAAGGTAAGTAGAGGTGTGTTCGCTTAAGTGGTGTTTCCAGGTCTTGAACAATGGGTCATACCCTCTCTATGGCACGAGAGGGACTTATGTTTGTTGGTTGGACCTCAAACAGGCGTTGTTCATTAGAGGAGCACTGGGACTTAAGGATAAAGAGGTAACACAGGGGTAAAACGGTAATTTGACCTAGCCGGGGTACGAACACACGTGAAAGACTGACTTGCTGTTATTAGTCGATATCTGTGGACACAGAAATATATATGCAGTGAGAAGAGTGCAACTGTGGTTCTTTAGTGGAGTGAACCACAGTTAACGAACATTGATTAACTTGGTTAATGAGTTTAGCCAATTAATCTCATATCGTTAGAGCTTCTAATCTGTAGGCCCATTAGGTCCCATTGATAGCTCGTTTAGGGCATTGAGGTAAATTTCTATGAGAGAATTATATATTCGAAGGGGTTCGAATATTAAGTTTAAAATATGAATTGGATTCATATTAAAACTATAGGTTATAATTAATGCACATTAGATGCACATTAATACTATAGTTTATTTGAGAGAAATATAATTAAATATATGATATTTAATTATAATATTAACTAATTGTTGAAATAATTAATTTTTTTTTTGAATTTAATTTAATTAAATTTTATTTAATTGAATTACATTAAAACTATAGGTTATGTGGAATATTTATATAAATGTGTTTTATATAAATGATATTAAATTAAATAATTAATTAATAATTTTATTTATTAATTAATTTTACATCAGTTTTGGTTAACTGAACTAAACCTAGTCTTCCACTAACCTAGGGCAAAAACGTGTATGAGAGGAATTTTAGGAGAGAGTGGTTTTCATCCGTCGAGTAACTCCCTCCCAATCGTGAATCTCTCTCACTCTCACGTTAGGAAAAGTTCTCTCAACCTCTCTCACTCTCTTGTGTATTATAGAGAAGATCACAGAGAAAAAATCTCACCAATTCCCTTAGAGTTCTTTGCTCCCACAAGCAACCTAATCCAAGTTCCCAAGGAGAATACTGGTGCAACTCTATTGGTGGTGTTCGCGAACCATTCCAGCAAAGAAGGTCTTTGGAGGTTGTTGTTTTTTTGCAATTTGGAAAGGAATCTGGTGATTTTTATCAAGAACAACTTTGGTAGTAAATATCACGTTCTTTGATCATTAGGATCGATTATAGAATTGATGTAGATAGTTTTTATCCGATTTACAACATGTTTTACAACGTTTTCCAGTGAATTATATTTAATTATAATGTTGTGAATTATGTTGTCGTCGTAATTGTATCCCAATCGGTGTTTAAATCGATTTGGTCCTCTGATCGTTTCCGCTTTTATCCCTGCAATTGGTATCAGAGCCATATCAATTTTTAAATATATATTTGGGATTTGCGATTGGCTTTGTATGGTGGGATTTATTGTAACGCCCCAATTTGTAACGCCCCGCATTTCGAAATCGAGCCATTTTGGAATTAATAGGGGCGTTAAAGTTGGTATCAGAGCGGAGTTGTTCCTGTAGGCTGGCCTAGGAAATCTATGTTGTTTGAGATTAAGGGTAATGGTCTTCCTCTTTCTCCTCTCCATCACCAGGTACGTTTGTTTGGTTAAGATATTATCATGTTGCCTTTATGTTTTATCTTATTTGCTTGCATGATATTTGTTTTACCTTGGGTTGCTTATATGATTATTGCTCATAACTTGATTGTCTTGCATAATTACTGTTTGCTTGCTTTATTTGTCTTGTTTTCCTTGTTGAGCATGTTTACTTTTCAATGCTGCTTTACCTTGTAGTAGTTGGGCTTAGGATGCTCCCTTTAGGTGGTTAGATAGTTTGCTTTGATTGCATTTTTATCGTATGATAGTAGGATTAGGTTGCTGCCTAGACTTAGGTTAGAGCTTAAATCCTAGTTGCTATTTGTTCCTTGACCTTAGTACCACCTTCTTAGGCAATGCCTCGTGGTCATGATCTTGAAGTTCCAATCGTCAGGCAAGATGACCAAGCAGAGGAGGTTACTACTCAGCAGGGGGTCGATCCTCTGGCTCCCCCTCTGTAGGAGGTTAATCCTCTGATTCCTCCACGTCAGCGTAGAGTTGATTGTAACGACCCAACTAAAGAGGGAATAAAACATACAAAAAGGGGTCACTACTACATGTACGAGTACGAAAACTTTGTAAACCTTAAAGCGGAAAATAATTATATTTTTCATTTAATTCAAATAGGGCCCAAAACATAAATGAGTTTCTAAAACAAATAACGAACTGAAAGCATCTGAATGAATCCAGAATAAAAACGAAGAAAACAATCGTTTAAAACTAAGGTTAAACAAGAACTGATACTAGAATGAAAGAATGGAATTCCTAAGAAGAATGACAAAATTTTGCAGCTGCAGTCCCATAGCCAGCCAAGCCACGACTCTCGCCGATCGCCAACGCTCTCAAGTACCACCTGAAAAGGAAAGATAAGTAGCATGGGTGAGTATATAAGAATATACTCAGTAAGTAGCCCACTTAAGGGTCGAAACTGAAATCGTGAGATCTAGTAACTTGAAACTGAGTTCCTGAACTTCTGGGTCTTAGCGACATAGGGACCTAACTGGAATGACATTTGGGTTTCAATCCCTAGGGCCACAGCTGATCACATAAACATGCTCTGTCTAGGGTGTTAACCTATCCCCAACCTGGTGCCAACTAGAGTGTTGTGTGGGTCTGTCGATTAAGGTAAGTAAACTAGAGACTAGCTGGCCACCTCTAGCAGAACTACACCTATCCCAACACAGCACCCCTGAATATAAAGATAAAATACGGTGGAGCAACTGATGCATGTAAACATGCCTGGTGCCAAATGGTGCACGAACAATGTGCCTGATCATAAGCTCAACACCTTCCTGAACTGAGAGAGCGCACGCTAGCGTGCCTGAAACTGAGCTCTAACAGTCAACTAATAGAACGCACGTAAACGTGCCTGGTAACTAAGTTCTATCAGTCCTGAGATGGGGAAGGAACACACTCTAGCTAGGCAAGCCTTAAGAAATTTAGTAAGTCTACCTGAGGCCCTAAAACGTGGTCAAGGTCCCTATTCTAAGTCTTTCCTTCCTAGGCAAGCATGATTCCTAAACAATTATGAGGCTACCGAAAATTCGGCAGGATAACGGCGTATTTATGGGGAACCCAAAATTTTATACACCTGGAAACAAGAACGATGCACTTCTATAACGCAAACGAGTCAGAAATCACAACCCAACTCCAAATCACAGCTCCAATGAATATTCAACCCATCCTCCATAACATGAACACATCCCAGAACAATCATAAATCAATTATTCCAAGCATGCTTACTAAATTCTACAAACATATCAACACTTAAGTCATGCCCAAGTAAACAACACTTTAATCATAATCAAGTAAGCATTACAACGAAACAAGGAACATTCAACCAAGCCATAAAAACTTAGCCAACTCCAGTTCACCACTAAGAAGCATACAATGAAACCAATCCAAACACTTCATGCCCAAGAAGCTACTTACATAAAGGCGAACTTTATAAACGACGATTAACCAAGGCATGCTTAACTATTTTCATGCTTCCAAAAGAAAAGGAGAACCAACCATGCTTAGTTAAATCCACTGCAACACATAGAACTTTAATCCAAATGGCTACTTACATAATTGATAAGTCGCTCGACCCAACGACAACTCCCTTCGCCTCCAAGCCTTTAACCCACTACATTAGAATGGAGAAAACAACTTAAAAATTTATGGGCCTTCTAAGTCGCAAGGTATGAGGGGTTAAATAAATTTTATGAGAGATTTAACTCTCCAAGAACTCACCCAAACGGAAATTAAGCCTGCTGTCCAAGTCCTCAAATACTGCTCCACGGGGTCAAATACAATCTCGAATGTCACGAAACCTTGGAAATAATTGCCACAATGAATGGGTAAGTCTCTAGCACCATAATCCAACCAAAACACAAGCTTATAGCACTTACCCACTATCGATAATGCCCAACTACACAGAAACTTGAAGACCCGCTACTTGAACCGCCAAATACGAAGAAGAATGCTTGCTGAAAGGGGAAAACGAATGGGTAACCTTTTAAATGTGACCAACGACCAAACCAATGAATTTTCTCACTTACCCACTTAGATATCACGCTGGAAATGATGACGAAACAACACAAGAACTCGCTGGTCGCGCCCAACGGAATTGCCGCCAGAATATACTACAATCTAAACCCTCCCACGCTACTGCAACGAGAAGAACAGAGGGAAGAAAAGGCTGAACGTGAGAAATCTAAGAAGAAAAAGAGATTTTTGCAAGAGAAACTAAAACCCACCTAAACCGAAAACAAGGCTGCTGCGCCGCCGTGGGTATCTCGCGTCACCGGAGGAAGTCGGCACCGGCGTCGAGGCGTGCTGTGGCGGCTGGAGAGGAAGAGGAAACGGAGCAAGTCGGCGGCTACTGTGGTCGAAAAAAACAAAGAAGACACGCAGGGAGCACTGCTGAGGCTTAGACACGCGAGAAAGAGAGAGAGAGAGGGAATGGTGGCTGCGGCAATAGTGAAAGAAAAAGGGATTTTAAGGCAACTTCAAATTTTAGTATATTTACCAAAAACCCCCTTAGCTTTACCACATAACCAAAACCCTTAATTTAACTCAAATATTCTCAAATATTAAAGAGAAAAAAAAAGAAAATTTACTTGAATGGCTGACGTTACAATCCTCCTCCAGCCCCTCCTGCAGCTCCTATGTTGATCACTCTGGAAGCCCTCTAGACCATGTTCGATAACATGGCCCAGAGAAATGTCAGGCCACCGCGGAACCCTAATTGGATAACTGAAAACGCAGAGGAATCCCAGTTCATTAGGGACTTCAGGCACTACGGGACTCCTTCCTTTGATGGGCAATCCGAAAATTTGTTGGTAGCAGAACGATGGTCTGTTGATTTAGAGGCACTGTTTGACCTCATGAACTGTAATGATCCCCTGATGATCAGAGGAGCAATCTTCATGCTCAAGGACGACGCTCGCATGTGGTGGAAGTCCGTGGCACCTGCCAAAGATCATGCTAATGAACCGATTTCTTGGGAAAGGTTCAAAGACATGTACGATTATTACTTCTCCGAGACAGTCAAGGATGACAAAGAAACAAAATTCCTTCATTTGGCCCAGGGAAGTATGTATGTAGTGCAGTACGAGAGGAAGTTTACTACACTATCACGCTTTGCTCCTGACCTGGTTAGCACGCCAGAGCGGAAGATCAAGAGGCTCATTAAAGGTCTCCGTGAGGAAATTCGTGGCTCTATAGCCCTTAGCAGGCCCGCGACCTTCGCTGAAGCACTCATGGGTGCATTGATCATGGATAAGAATGTTTCCAAGAAGGCACAACCTCATCTTGAAAAGGGATCAATTTATGGACTTAAAAGAAAGTTGTCTCCCCTGAGGAACCCACCTATTAAGTCTACTCATCAGCAGGTGAAAGAGTACGTTCCATATCCTCCTTGCCCTTCTTGTCACAAGCTTCACAAAGGAGAGTGTTGGTTAGTGCGAAAAGTTTGTTTCAACTGCAATAGGAGAGGTCATTATGCTAGGGATTGCTCATCATGAGTGACCCGAACGCCAAGTGCCTAGGTAGGTCAGCGAAGCAAATATCGATGAAGTCCTTTAAGGTGGGAGTTGGTTTCACCTCTCGTTTCCAAGTTAGTGCTCCTTCCTCTAGCCTATCCATCACTCTAGAATTTCCTTTCTTCTTGCAATGCCTTGTCATCTGAATCTATTTGTGTTGCGAGCTCTTAGTCATGCTTTGATATGATTTTGTTGCATCGGTTAAATCTTTGTTCCCTATGAAGTTAGTGGAAGCAAGTAGGTTGGTTTCCAGGTCCTTCCAAATGTCGCCTAGATCATAAGGAATCAAGAGATTTCCTTGTAATAGGTGAAGTTGGTCGAACTTCTTTGTTCACGCCAGTTTCAAGAAAAAAGATCTTACTAAGATAGCTTTGTGATCCAACTTCTTAAGTAAAGGGTCATGGAACTTATCGTTCCAAGGATGCTTCCAAAATCAAGTTTGAGAGTTGAAAACATTTTGTGACGTCTTCAGACTGAATAGCGTTTTGCAACTCTTATGGATTCCTAAACCAAGTCTTAAGGTCTTGTTGGACTTGCTCGTGACATGTTTTCGATGGTGTGTTGGTTTATTCTTAGACCAAGAGTCAAAGCATTTCCCTCAAGCAGTAAGACCTTAGTCCGAGATAAGATGTTGAAAAATTGATAATGAATCGTGATTTTAACATCACTTGTCATGGGGACAAGTTTCCTTGGTTTGTTGTTAATAAGATAGCACCAAGGGCGGTGTTATTGTCATCCCGTAGCCATTCTAGGAAGGGTGGTTTGTTTGATAAGGAGAGTTGGCAGCGAAAGCTGTTTCGACGTTCCTTTGGCGATGCCTAGTTGAAACTAGTGGTTGCAACATACCAACAATGTATGCTTAGTTGGTGGAGTTTGCTGATGTAGCCTTCCGTAGGATAGGGATGAACATTCAAGTTGTCGTTGATGGTGGCCTTTAAATATGTCAGGCTCAAAGGTTTAAGCAGATTTTAGCAGCATGTGTTCCTTCAGGAAGCTTCGCTTGAAGCAAGCCTCATGTGTGTCATGCAAAAGCGGACAGCTTAGTTCCAACTTTCCTAGTGAAGTTGGCTTTTTAAAGCACATGGCCAAGTTCCTGTAGGTCGTGCAAGATCAGAGTTCGGATTTTTTTTTGTTAGACCTTTTGAGTTTTTGATGCACTTGGTCAAATTGCCTGTAAGCAAGTCTTGTTGCAATTGTTGTATGTTCAACACAACTTGCCTCATGAGTTGTTGTTATGAATATGCATGAACTATTCTCCTTGTACCTTAGTTTTAACTTTGGGATCATGGAGGAAAGTAGCTTGTTGAGCAAAAAAGCCATTGGTATTTAGTGCCTTGATGAGTAAGTGATGGAGTCAAGGCCAGTCATCCAATGTGGTTAGATGTGCAACTTTCGAAGACGAAAGTTCTTAAGGTGGGGAGATTGTAACGCCCCGCATTTCGCAATCGAGCCATTTTGGAATTAATTGGGGCGTTACATTTATATTGCATTGTGAATGTAAATTTTTGCATTAAACTAGTTAGGTTTAATTCGCCATAGATTTTCATTAATGTTACTAATTTGATCATGTAAGGCCTCTGTGGTTTTGGGTATTAATGTGTAAATCGAGCCTGTAACTCCGGGTCTAGAATAGGCTTGAAGATCGATATAAATGGCGGGAGAAATCGACCAAATTTCGTGAAGAACGTAGCTGGTTTTTCCCAGATTTTGGCTCCAGACGCAATAACGTCTCGACGCTGTTCATCGCGCGTCTCGACGCTATCGCAATTTCACGCAGCGAACAGTTGCAATCGCGCCAGCGTTGCGACGCTGCTTTGCAGAGTCTCGACGCTTTCGCGATTTTGTGCGGCGGTTAGGGTTTCCTGGAGACGTGCAAATCAACCCTACTTCCAGTCTGGTTCGCGTGATTTGTTTGAGCTGGGACCGGTTTGGTCTGGTTCAACTTGGTTTTGGTTCGATTTGAGATTTTCAAGGTCGGTTTGTAGCGGTTCGGGTCGGTTCGTGCATTTTGGTCTGGTTCTGGAGCTGCAAATTATTGTAATAGGATAGATTATATGCTTTATTAATGTAATTTAGCTTTAATTTATCCTAGGGGCCAATTAAATCGGTTTAATTGCTATTTAATATGCTTTATGGATGCCAAATTAGAAATCCCACCTTAGGTTATAAAACATGCTCATGCATTTATGTATGTTATAATTAGATTATAATATATGATTGAAATGCATGGATTATTTTCATTGGTGTTTAATATATATTTGAGTTATATTAAATTCATGAAAATGGAATGCAATTACTTAGTTAAATATAAATTGTTATATTTAATAAATTGTTTGCAGCATGCTACTTTGATTTACCTTGTTTGGCAATAATATAATTGTTATTTTATTAATAAAGGGAATCAAAGTTGCATTGAGCATGAAACATCCATAGCTTAATATAATCGTTATTTTAAAATTCATGCAATGCAAATCAATATAGTTTAATTTCATTAACTTGAATATGATTGTTGATTATTTTTAAACTATTATATGCATGATTATAGGGCTAATCATTAAAATTTGAATAGTTTAAAATTAATGATTAGATACCGTCAATCTATAATCAAGATATTCATGCACACATAGGACTATAGGTTAAAATCGATTAATTTTAATGAGTTAAAATTAATTAGACCTAAGGTCACATTCTGATAGGATTAGAATTATTTCTTACTTAGTTTAAAATAGTTTTAATTAACTAAGTAGGACCAACATTACCATGATTATAAGGGAACTTTACCAGTGATGTTCTCTTCCAAAGGTTGGGGGTATTTAAGTTGACGGTATACGGAACACCTCCTACCTGGGAAGTGACCTGGAACACCGGAGTTGAATTAATCATAGTTTAATGTTAGAAAAAGGTCACTAGGTTTATTAAATTATGTTTAATTCACCTGGACTTTAGATCTTATTATAATAGTTATAATAGAATTAGACTTAGATAAATGACTTAGCCGGATTTATCTACGTTTAAACAAACCCTAAAGTGTTTGCTCGGCTTCGTGTCGTTTTAGCGCGGCCTCCCTTCGAAAAGTGTTTGCAGGGATCAATAACAAGGTGAATGGGGAAAGTGACCATAGTAAGTGGGAGCGGGAAACGTGTCAACGTATCCCTCGGTCTCCACCCCTAGGTCACAACGTGAGATTCCTATGATCCGCCTGCGTGTAATTCTGGAGCAACCACCCCTTTGGAGGGCTTGATCATAGGATTCAGAACACCGTGAACTCTTGAAAAGGATAGGATCACTTGGGCTAATTACCAACAGTTTTCTTTCCTAACGGTAGCCTGTTGGTGTGTGTCTCTGAGATCTGAAAGTGGGGAGGGTTACACTTACGAGGATAAGTTAATTAGTTAACAAATCCTTGACTGAACAATGGTGGTTAACATCTATAGGAATATGAGTTATTCTTGAATTAGAGTTGACTGAGAAGTGTCTCATTTTAGAGGAGTAACTGATCACCCGTCGGTGGTTGTTCCTCTAAACCTCTAAAACATCATTGTTAAATGATAGCGAGTAGAAATGTCGCTATTTTAGTCCCAATTTATTAGGCTTTTCTGTGCTTTAATCGTGTTTTTAATGAAAATATTTAATGAACTCCGTTATTTGGTCCTTAGGAGCAAAGTTGGTGATTTTGGGGAGAAAAAAATGCCAAAAATGAAGCAAATGAAGCCCAAATCCAAGCTTGGATCAAAAGGGGATCCAAAAAGGTCAATCAGGATGGAAATGCCCAAGAGAAATGAAGAGAATGCCCAAAAATCAGCCCAAAACCGAAGCTGGAAATTCTGGAAATTGGGGTTAGCGTCGAGACGCTGTTTAGATAGCGTCGTGACGCTACCCATTTCTTGGGCAACAAGACGCGTGCATCGCAGCGTCGCGACACTGTGCAATGTAGCGTTGCAACGCTGCCCCCATTGCAGGCCTATAAAAGGCACCTATTGGTGCCTCATTTATCATCCAACAATCCACAAAGGAATTCCATTCCTTTCCTTCTTTCTTAGGCTCCGCCCCTCTCAAGGCTTTCTAGCCTTTTTGAGAGAATTCTTTAGTGGGAAATATTTTGGGAGTTTTGGGGAGCATCTTAGGAGGCTCAAGAAGTAGTCGGTGGGGCTCCAAGCGTCAGCGAAGGGGTTTTTCGACGGTCAATTCCTTTCCTTTTATGCTCTTAATTATGCTTTCTATTGTAATTATTGTGGATATTTTCGCCATGTGTAGCTAAACCCCAATTTGGGGTCTTGAAATGAAATTATAGTTCAAATGTTGTAATTTCTTGTCTCTTGCCCTTGTCCTAATTATTTGTATGGATGCGCTTGATGCACTTGATGCTTTATTCAATCTGGCCAATTGTGTAATGATCTGATTCTTAATGGAAACTCGACGGAGAGAAATTAGGATAGATCGTGATCCATGCAGCTAGTTTAATTGCCCGTTGTGACGTCGGGATTAGTTGATTAAACTTAGATTCCTAAAATGAATCAGAGCGTAATAATTAATGATTTTTTTAATGGCGCTAAGGACACTTAGGTTGTTAAAATGAATTAATTACAATTAGGTGAAACCGACAGGAGAACCTATGTGATTAAAGGAGATTCTAGGATTATAATTTGTTGGGCAATGAGATAAGATAATTATAACAATTGTTTAGCTAATAATTGATTTTCAAGACCCCTCTTCACATTAAAAGAAAACTCTTTCTCCATCTTTTATTTTTTTATTATTTATCAACTTATTTTCTTCAATTGGTTAAATTTTAAATTCCTCTTTATTGCATGAGTTGTTCCCTAAATATTATTTCGTCCAAGTACTTTTAGTGCTCAAGAGACTTTACTTTTGCTTAATTTTCGCTTCGCCTCCCTGTGGATTTGATACTCGGTATTACTACCGTTTTATATTACTTGTGACGACCCGTGCGCTTCCGGTAATCGCCCAACACTAAACACAATCAATAGTTTTATTAGGATTCTTTGATTGATTGTTTGCAAAATTGATTGGATTTGTACAATGGTTTGTATTGCTTGTGTGATGGGTTAAGGCAAAGATAACCAATACTGTCAATGTTTGTTTTTTTCAGCAATGTCTTCCTCAATCATCGCTTTACTTAAAAATGAAAAATTAACCGACGAGAATTTCCCTACATGGAAATCCAACCTGAATATGTTTTTCTGTTGTTGAGGATCTCCGGTTTGTCTTAACGGAGGAGTGCCTTCCAGTTCCCCCTCGCACTGTAGCTCAGGCTGTAAAAGACGCCCACGACCGCTGGACTAAGGCCAACGAAAAGGCCCGTGTATATATCTTGGCCAACTGAACTAAAGTCTTGGCCAAGAGATACGAGACTGTGGAAACTGTAAGGGAAATTATGAATTCCCTTAGGAGATGTTGACTACCATCCTTTCAACTCCACCACGATGCTTTGAAAAATGTTTTCAACTCCTGCATGGAAGAGGGGCATCCTATTTGGGAACACGTTCTCGACATGATGGACCAATTCAACATCGCAGAGGCTAATGGCTGGGGTCGTCTGCGAGAGGAGTCAGATTGCTTTCATACTGCATTCGCTTCCACCAAGCTTCATGCAGTTTCGAACGAATGCGAGCATAAATAAGATTCAATTCAACCTGACCACCCTTCTAAATGAGTTATAAGTTTATGAGTCCATACTGAAAAGCAAGAGCAAAAATTTGGTGAAAGGAGAGGCCGATGTGGCCCATTCCAAAAAGAAGTTCCTTAAGGGTTCCACCTCAGGAACAAAACATGTACCTCAAGCTTCTTCATCGAAGCAAATTCAGAATAAGAAGGGTGACAAGGGGAAGGCTCCTGCGAAGGTTGTACAGGGCAAGG